>JAJQOW010000991.1:40000-69796 GCA_037975125.1 Latrodectus hesperus | reverse complement strand
GGAAGTTAAAGTTTATTGATTTGCTTATAGCTTAATTTAGAAAAGAAAAATATTAGGTTGGTGCGTATGAAATGTCGGATTCTTAAGTGATTGTATAAAACTGCATATCTTTCTTCAAAAGCTGTTTATTCAATCAAAGTATGCTCCATTCGCTTCAATACACTTCTCCCAACGAGATTTTAAATCGTAGATGCCTGTCTTAAAAAAATTTTGGTCTTTAGAATTAATAAACTCTGATATCGAGTTTTTTAGACTGTCTTCATTTTCATAGTGTTTGCCCCTTAAAAACAGCTCTAAATGCTTGAAAAAATGAAAATCGGTCGGCGAGAGATCCGGTGAATATGGTGGATGCTGCAATGATGAGCATACGTTTAACCGATCCAGCTTATTTCGCTCTGTCAGTGCGTGCGGTACCCACTTGTCCATCTTCTTAACCTTGCCAATCTCAGAAAGGTGTCTCAATATCGTTGTATGGTCAACTTTCATCCTGATAGCAAGTTCCCTCGTGGATACGGCTTGATCCGCTTCCACTAGAGCCTTCAGGTCATCATTCTTCACAGACGTTTTGGGTCTTCCGCGCGGCTCATTTTGCAGTGAAAAATCGCCAGTCCGAAATTTTTCGAACCAACGCTGCACTTTCCGATCGTTAACCGTATTCTCCCCAAACGCTTGGTTTATGTTGCGTGCAGCTTTTGCAGCACTATTACCAAGTTTGTACTCATATAAGAAAATGACGCGAATGCCGGCAGAATTCATATCGGCAATAAACTCAAAAGAAATAAAAAAGGGAAGACCTTCGAGAAAACCTATTTTGCTGAAATGAGTCTCTGGCAATGGACAATACGAGTATGAATGAGATTATGCCAAATACAAAAGTATAACGAAAACAGGGAGGAAAACGTCCGCATGTAAAGAGAATCCGACATTTCATGCGCACCAACCTAGTAAAATCTCTCTCTTTCACTGATGTTTGCATTCATTTATAATAACAGCTGGTACTAATTTGTTCAAACTGATTTTCTAAATGTAAACAAAATAGCAACAGTATTACCAAACTTCTTTTGAAAAATGTATCAACTCTTATAGTTGCTGAATTACATTTGAAAATAATTATTTTACGCTAGAAAACATTACTTAATATTATTGTCAAATGTTATTAAAAAAGTATTCATTAAACTATGCTAACTATGATTATCAGTAAATTTAAAAAAGCAAGAGCAAATTATTGAAAAAAAAGTAAAATTCTTTACAAACTGTAGGAATTATTTATATTGATACATAAAATAGAATTGTTGTTTGACAAGTATAAATTTCCTCTTTATGTCCGCAGTTATATTTTGGAAATCAAAACATTAAAAGAATAGTATTACACAATGGAAAAAAATCCTTAAGAAGAAAGAGCTTTTAAATTTAAATCAGTAAGAAAATATGCGTTAAAATGATAAACTGTACGTTATAAATTATGTACATAAAATCTAAATTCATCAATCTAAACTTTTATGGGCTTAAATTACACTACATATTCTATTGCCTTATTAATTGTGTAAGTCTCTCTTTCAATCGGTGTTTCCATCATGAAAAATAAGTCCTAGATTATCTTATCTTGAAATATCTCTTACAAACATAACATATCATTAAATATACAGACGAGCGTGGTTCCGAAATTAAATCAAGAAAATATTCTCAATAATACTTAAATTTTGGATTTATAAGTACAAGAGTAAATGAAGAATAAAGACTCCTTTCATTAATTTCTTTGATGGCAAATGGAAAGAAAGCTAATAAATTTAAATGACATTAGAAAATGAGCTTTCTCATTGTTACTAAAATTTATTAACTTTCATCCCATATGCCGTAAAAAGAAATTGTGCATCAACATTGTACGCCACCAAACCCAGAGAATTCTTAGAGTTAAAATCAAAATCATAAGAGAAAAGCAAAAATACATTTTTTAAAATTATCTCCTGTGAAATGGAAAACTGTAATTGCCACTTAAAAATTTTCTTATAAAATTGGCAGATGTAAAAAACCTAACACCATTGGATAGGATCTTACTTTGCAAACAGCAACTGAGATCTTAGAAACTATGATTGACGATAGTTCCACATAAATTTGGTGTAGACAACTCATTCACAATCGTAAAAAACAATACCCATAACCTTACCCGCTAATGGAGTACCATGGTATTTTGCTCTCACGGGCCATGATGTGTGTCTCCATTACATCGAAACTTGCTTCATTTGTTGAGTGAAGTGATACATCCAGGTCCTTATCATACATAGACTTAAGAAATCATTTCCTTCATCAGAATAATTCAGCAGAATAAATTATCGAAGGAGTTACAGGGAAAAGCTGCAATGCTTGTTTCTTTGTGTTCGGAACTCAAAGAATAAAGAACCCAACTTGAATACAATTTAAGATTATCCAGATTGTAACAGATATTTGGAAATATCTGTTGGCAGGGAATAATCACTAAAAACAGAAATTTTCTAAGTGCTGCGCAATGCATGTGATGCTCACTTTGCGATTGTTTAGAATAATGTCTTCCATCTGCTATACCATGTTCGCTGGGCTCACCGTTTTTGGCCTTCCTTGTTTTCCTCATTTGTTAAGAATGTGTGTTATCGCTCAAAATATTTCAAAACGGCTGGACATGACTTGGCTCGCTTTTAATACACTGTGGAAATTTTACGATGAATCTCCGTACTCGTTATACATTTTGCCCCCAAAAAACCTACAGTTCAGAGTGCTTCAATGACAGTTTCAAGCTACGCGCTATTTTTTTTATTACCACGCAGCAATGGCTCAAGCAATCCGAATAATTTTTACAGTTGGAAGCCTTGGAACACATTATTGTCTGAACAAGCTTCGCTCTTCTTTCGCAATGATGCTATCTATGGAGGTACAAATATAACTTATTTTGTAACTCTGTATGTAGACATGAACATACAAATATACTTTAACGAGAAAGAAAATCCACAGCATAGAACTGTTTAAATCATCTATTGCATATTTAAATCTGTCTCACAATTTGTTTTCAAAGAATGGCTTAAAATATTATGTTTTTATATAAATCATTATTTCATTTTTTCCTTTCTCTTACTGATATGTGAAATAAACTAATCTTTTTGGAAGAAGAAAATTTTCAGTTTTACTAGAAAAAATATTTAAAATAAAAGTTTGATTATTGGGAAAATTTTCTAATTTTCTTATTATCTCAAATTGGCAAATATTATAAATACATATTTAATAATTTTAATATATATAAATTAATTAGTTAAATGTGTGTAGTAACCTAAAATTCAAAATATAAAGTACATAACAAATGACTTTGTTATTGCAATTTTAGCGTTGATACTGAGAAGTGTACATTTTTCATTAGAATCTAATTTACAAATCATTTTAAAATAAAAATAAATTTCTTGCAAGAAAAATTTATAGAAGAATTTTCCTTAAAAAATTACGGTAGTTTACTTTTATCTTCCCTGATATCATAATATTCTATATAGAAAAACATGCCAGCATATTTGGGAAAAGTTAATTTTTTATCATCGTATTATAATTTAATAAGTATTATTATACCATGTTTGTTCGTATTAACGATGATTTTTATTATTTTGCTATTTATTTTTGATATTAAGATTATGAATACATAAAAGGAAAATACTGTAATACTATGTTTTACAAATATTTGATATTCTTATTCAATTAATAATCCCTCAATTCAAATTATTGTACTTATAGTAATCAAACATTAAAAAATTTTTTTTTCTCATTAGACCATTTAAAAATTAATCAAGATCTCAACTGGAAAGAAAAAGTAGCCATTTTATGGTTTAAAAAAAAACACTATATAAATAAAAAAACAAATTACGCTTCAGTGAATTTCGAATGGAAAATAAAGATGAGAGTGAAATTGACAAAAATTACAGCTGGAAGTATTTTATTTGCTATGGAGTTAAAAAAAAAATTTTTTTTTAAACTATGCACCTAAAGTTAATATATCTTTCCTATATGAGTTACAAAAAATTAAAAAATATTTATTTTTCAAGAAAAAAATAAAACAAAATCTGCAATAAAAGTAACAAAAATAATACAAAATTAGTGATTTTCTTGGTTGTGTAGTTTTAGATCTATATATAATCAACCCAACACACACTTTCTTAAGATTATAATTAAACTTTGATAATATTAACAAAATGTCTTAATATAAGAAGGATTATTAAAACATTTATTGACTAAATTAATCGAACTTTTTTAAAATTCTAACATTTATATAATATAATTGGCATAATCTTTGAAAGAAAGAAAAAGAAATTTATAAAGTTAATTTTAAAATTAAACTCTTTCCTGCAGGAGAATTTTCAACAGGATTGAACATTAATTCTGAAACTTCTCTTGCAAGATAAAAAAAAGTGCATAAATTATTTTTTATAATTCACATCGTAGTACAAAATTTATCTTGTGTTTAGCAAAATAAGTTTTATTTCTGATTTTATAATCATAAATAAAAGCAAGAGATGGCGCCACTGAAAAACCCTGATAAAGTGCTGTTAAGTAAAGTTTGTTAAAATATACTTGTTATAAATAATCTAGTATTATAAAAATTGTATTAAAAAGTGAGCACACAAATTTTAAGCAAACACTTTCATGTCTGCAAAATCAAACAAATCACAAAATTCGAAAGCATGAATATATTATTTCGCAACTGACAGGTGCATGTAAATTGTTTGTCTTCAACAAATATTTTTCAAATTTTAGTTTTAGTATCTGCTTGCCTTACGCTAGGGAAATGTCTATGTTATTAATAATGAAAAGGATGAAATATTAAAATTCTGAAATTTATAAAATATTGATGGATTTGAAGTTATTACAATCATTTACATTTTATAAGTTTTACAAACTGATCATCTATATTATTACCGAATCATCAATTAAATTGTACCCAATAATTTGATAAAAATTGGATGAATGAAAGCTATACCTAGAAAAGTTAGATAACTTGACTTGCTTAATAATTGTGTACATTTCCTGCTATGTAACTGGAATTTTATACTGATGATTCAGAAGATAATTTTGAAAACAGGATTTGCGAATTGGTTAATAAAATTTCACAGAAAATTAAACGAAAACTTATTGAAGTTCGTATGTAAAAGAAATTTGGAAAAGAATATAGGAAAATATACACATGAATAAGTAAATTGAGTGAATGATTACTGAAAACCACGATTATTCGTAATGCATATTTTTCACTCATTCACACACGATTTCTCTCTCACATAAACACACAAACATGGCTGGTTAAATAATTTTATCATTTTTTTTTAAATTTGGACATTTTTGAATTCAACAAGAAGTATCTTTCTTGTACGGCTTTTTACAGACACTCTCTAAATTATGCTTTTCTTGCCTAATTAAAGTGAGTATCGCTAAACTATGGTTAGTATTATTGAGGCCGTGGTAGCCTAGTGGTTAGAATATCGGCCTTCCATCCGGAAGGACGGAGTTCGATTCCCAATGCCGCCAAAGACCCACCGAGTACATGCGATATACGTGCTCGTTAAATCTGTGGAATCGAAAGTCCTATGGTCGGTCGTTGAGCAGTTACCATGGGTGCAATGGTCTGGAGAAAAATTTCCTCCCCTTCAGATCAATGTCAAAATTGAGGGAGTAGATTCTCTGGTGGTGCCATCTATCGGAGGATTTAAAAAAGAGCAAAAGTCGTACTTTCACCTTCATGATGCTCTGATTAAAACGAAAGACTATTGACTTAAATTCGCATTGCTATGGCATAGCGAGCTTGGCTTGTCCAAGTGTCATAAGTAACAACAACAACACAACAGTATTATTGATCACAAGTGCAATTTTTATTTATTCAACGTGGTTGCTCATTTTTATGGTTAAAGTTTGTCACTAAACGAGTTTGTTGCTATAGTGAAGGCTATTTATACCAGATCCTACAATTTAAGTAGAGTTACAAGCATTCAAGCCTCACTCGGTATTTGAAACCTCTTCTTGATAAACCAAAGGCAGCTCCGAATTTCAGATTGCCTGCTCGGTTTATTATTAAAGAGAGCTCACTTATTAGTAATAGTTAATGCGCATTGTAACCTAAACCATAATGTAAAATTATAGGACACAGAAATTTATTTTCTCAAGTGAAAAAAAACGATTCTTAAGATCAGTTATACAGTGTTCATTGAAGCTCTGTGCCATTTTATTGTACACTTTCAATAATCAGTTATTCCGTGTTTCATTGTGACTCATCACATAAATCTTAAGAAAATATATGAGTCATAGATAATAATTGAAGGTTTTTGAAAACTTTCAATTTTGTTTATAAACATTCTAAATGATTATTAAAAATACGAAATTTATAATTAGAAATATATAAAGAACTTCAATTCATAACAAAAAACAAATAAAAGTTAGGACGAATTATAAAAAATATTCGATATAAAAGCAGTCTTAGTCACATTATTTTTAGTGTTCGCAAGAAAAAATCAAAGCCGTTATTAATTCAATATTATGTGAAAGACTGCTGTTATATATATAAATAAAAGATTATAGTTATAAAACTCTTTGAGAATCACTTAATACTCTAATTGCTGAGAACTGCATATTGCTACAATTTTCCAGAATTTATGTGAATTTTGCTCTTTTTTTAAACTAGCTATTAAATTCTATAAAACTTAAAAAATTACTACAAACAAACTTCAGGCTGTTAGGCAATTCTTAAGACGATTTGCAAAATTCTAGTAACTTAGAAAATATTCATTTAGATAATTTTTTAGTTTATATATATATATTTTATGTAGATTGAGTTTTCAATGAGTTTTAATGATATTAACTTTACATAAATGCCACAAAACTTTTAAATTTTGTAAAATTGGATCAGCATTTTAATAGTATTATCAAAACAATCAGTTGAAGATATACTAAATATTTAAATATACAAAATTCGGAATATAAATTTAAAAAGATAAACATCGAATCTTGTTCTTCTCTAAAGTCAGAGACGCAATCGATCCAATTTGAAACTTTCCAAAAAGGAGTTTGAATAAGTTACTGATCTTACAAATTGTCCGACCTCTCTCAACGCAGTTTGGTTGAAGTCACTTAAAAACAGTCGTATTTATCAAAACGAAGGCATTTCTTAGTTCAAAACAAAATTACTTAAGCTAATAACACAATGGAATATTACTCTTACATTAATATTTATAAATGCTTAGATAAATTTTCTTAAAGTACTATTGTTATGAGCATAATTTAATTGAATAGATAGCTTTTAAGATGTGTACTCGACATTTTTAACTATTTTTATTAAAACAAGACCAACTAAAAAGGCATCATATTAAATGATATAATACATGATCAGATAAAATTAATTTATTTCACCAGTATTTATTCTAAGCATATTACATCTTACTAGACTGAATATATAGGAGATTTTTAGAAATTACACATTTCAAAGTGCTATTGGTGAAGTCTCCCAATTAAAAACATAATTAAACAGTTTCATTAATTACAGAAATATATTTTTACACGTTTAAAAACATCATTCATACAGCTATTGCTTTACTTGAACTCACATCGTCGAAGTCCAATTTTCAGACCATGAAGAACATGCATAACATCAATGCTGTTGCAAACCACTTTCGATATATTTCTTTAGTGTTCACATTTCGTAGTTAGAGTTCGCACAGCACTGTTTCAATAATAGTTAATGTTCTCGTGTTCAATTTAAACGAATCAAAATATTTCCTGCTGTGACTGGTTCCTAGAAAAATCCACGTTGATGAGTTCTTTAGACAGATGATTCAATCTGATTATCCAAAAGTTTTCAAGTCATGAAAGCGTCGACTGGTAACATGAACATCAAGCTTTCTTACAGAACTTGTAGTTATGAGTTCTTTAGCAAATTAGAATCTGATGAACAATTAACTTATTTAAGAATGACAATCATAAACACAATGCATTCCATGTCGATAAAATTAGCTAAAATCTGTTGCATATTTTTGCATAGTCAAGCAAAACCTAAAACCACCCAATACGGAGATCAGATGCCAGGTTAAAATTTTCGTCTTCACGAGAGAACCATTGGGAGAAAAGAGCCAAGATCGCTATTAAGAACAGAAAATTCCACTCAGAGAAAAGCCATCCTCATTTTGTTTAACAGATAGGGGAAAAATTTCCCAATTATACCACTGATAAAATGATTATATATAGAAGAGTGAAAAGATAAATTTATTTTGATTGGCTGATTAAAATATGCAAAACGTCAATTGAATATGCAATTAAAGTTCAGTTGTAAATACTGAGGACATTAGTCTGATCCAATAGGTAGCGTTATTCTCAGCTATTTCAACACATTTTTCAATTTTCTTTTTGTGCATTTGCCACCCGTTAAGTATTGTGGTCAACTGCATTATTAACACCCTAAACGAGTCTTGTCTCGTTTCAAAAGGATAATACATACTGGCTGTTGCTTAAAATTGTGTCTTGGTATTTTATTAAGATCTTAATCACGAATAACACAAAAAACATAATTTTTCTTCATTGAATATTGCTTTAAATATGACAAAAAATTAGTGTCTGGATTTGAAGTTTTGTGATTGTTATTTTCATGCTAAATCATCCATTCTAAAATTGTATGACTGGTTGTTGGTGACTGTCTGAGATGAAAATTTAGTGTTCGGTAGCAATAGTCACACAAATTCAGATAAGCTTGAAAAATTAACATCTGTACCTTTCTTCCAGAGATCTGGATACATACTAATGACATTGCATGAATGATTTTGTTCTCTTAAAAATGTTTATTTATTGATTTAGGCCAAAGTTGCCCTATTCTTGTTCCCAGATGACTATTAACAATTGCTTCTCTGACAATAAACATGAATTTATTATGCAGTTTTAATGAGCACAAAAGTGAATAAAGACTAAATTTGCTTTGGCTGGTACTAAACTGCATATCCATAGTTATTAGTAATTGTCATTTATATTATTCTAGATTTAGAAATTTTTAATAGTAATTAATAGAAGAAAAGAATCTAGTAGAAATATTCTTCTTTAAGTTAGAACTATAATTGGTGGCCGAGTTTGCACACACAAATGTCTATTAACTATTATCTGACGTTCATAAGTATTAATAGTCATAATGTCCTACGAAATGTTAATAAACATGACTGCTGTGCATAACAATCTTTGTGTGTACTTCTACTTTTCGGACAGCCGAGGTGATAGCCGAATGGCGTTCTGATGAACAGCTTGTAGGTTTGATTCCTATCCATGCATGGTTTTTCATAATGGTTTGGAATCTATTTGAAACTACAGCTCTCCTGTCGAGTTAGCTTTAGCATCTAAAAAATAGCCGTAGAGTCAACTATTTTCACCAACCTATATATTACCTACGTAGTACCAATCTACTTTCTGGGCATAAAAATGACATTTTAATCATTAAACTGCTGAAAATTTTTTAATTCTATATACTGATTTTATTTATATATGTAGAATTACAAGGTCTGTTCGTATAATTAGCTAAACTTAATAATATTGTGTGTACAATTAAATTTAGTACAAAAATGTATTTAGTTCAAAATTTAATTTGAAATATTCTTATACACAAGTAATCTTTATTTCTCCTTAATATATATAAAAAAAAGTTCATTTTATTATGTGAAGCCTAAAAATCAAGTCACAGATTAAAGTGATCTGATATGTATTGTCTTTTTGTCAAAATATCATTTGTATGTCATGTACCTGGTTACTGGAAATTTGTATATTTATATATTTCTGTCGGATTTGGAAATGATGCAGTTGATTATATGAACACACAACCATTTGAATTATACCAATAAATACAAGAAAAGTGTGTTATATGTGTAATCAAAAATAAGTATGCTATCTATCAACAGTCGCACCTTTCACTGAGATTCAAATCAAACGTTTTCGGGGGGATCGAAGAGGTAATTTTAAGCCAAACTATTCTGGGTATTATTTTGCAAAGAGAATCTTAACGGAGATGGTGTGTTTGTACTCTCTAGTATAAAAAGCCGAATTAGAGAGAGAGAGAGATCAACCGAACGATAAGCGCTCTGAGCTTAAGTTCAACAGTTCGTGGATTCGTATCCCACTTCTTGCCCCATTTTTAATCCTACTTAAAATTGGGTGTCGTTAGTGATTCGAAATGCATCTAAAGCCGTACTTGCTACTCTAATCACCTCTCATATGCCAAAAATGACCATAGAGAGACAAACTCCCGAATAAAAATGAAAAAATTTCCTTTGATGCAATATAAACAAATATATAAGTTACACATAATTGGTTGAAAGATGTTAATATTTGTATTCATTTTCCTTTAAATTTTATAACTGAGTTTTTCAGTTCAGATAATGGTAATTTTAATAATAATCAAAATAAAGATTTTGCTTCTGTTGATACTAAATTACTCAAAAAATGGAAGAATTATGAATTATTATTTCAAATATGTAATGTTTTAATATGTGCATATATGAATAACAAATACTGATTATTTTCTGATATAAAGTAATATAGTTTTCGCATTTTTAATTTTCTTTTTTAATATTTTAAGAGAAATATTCCCGGTTTCTTCCACGAAATAAGATTTCGTAAAATGAGATTAATAAATCTATGACTATGCATGTATAAAGACATAAATTTTATGTGGACACTATTTAGATAATATTATTTGAAATTTAATTAAAAATATTCTATATACTATTTAATTCTAAGAATTATCGCTATCTATATTTCTCCAATTTTACAGCAGTTATATTCATCATATTTGAGAAGAAAGAGCTATTTTAATAAAGAATTTTAAGTAGATTTCGCCATAATTTTCTTGTGGTATTTACTCTTATTTTAAAAGAAATTATCATTAATTTTTTATTCTAGTTAAAACTCTAAATTTTTAATAAAAATACATTATCAAATTTGGGGGAAAAGACTAAAGCAACTTTCCTAAATTTTATTTTTAAAAATTCCTTTGGAGCTAATGTTTGAGAAATAACGTTTATTTTATTTTAGTTTTTTGTTTCTGATGTAATTTTAAAGTTTTATATATAATCTTTTAATATTTACATTATTTTTCCTGCTTCTACACTTCATCAAATTAGACACTAGGGAAAAATATATTAGTAGTTATAACACTCAATGAAAAACTTAGTTTGAGCTAGAAATAAAAAAGAAATATTAAACGATTTTATTTTATGATTATTAAAATTCACAAACTCTTTTATTTATCAATTCATAATAAAATATGTGAAATTTAGCTTAATGTAAATTTTCACTGTATTACGTTAAGAAATTATTTTCTGTGCGATTTTAACTTTCTGATATTTTGAAACAATTTAAATTTCAATAATTAAAATGCTGTATTTCAATTTTCCTTATTTTCCACAAATCTGATTTTTAACTGTAATGTGGTTATTCCTTTGTTTCCAGTTGAGGTCATTGGTTTAAAATATTCATGACGTCAGATAACGTTTCATTTACATCACATCGTCTTGAGTGTCGTCGTAAATCTGACTTGTCGACGAATTTGCTGCCTACCTTCAAATCGTATTCTTCGAGCGGCAGCAAACAAGACTAAGTTCACGATCGAATATCTCAGAATATTGAATTAATTTCGATATATTAAAACGATTTCTTACATAAAAAGCAAAACACATTGATTCAGAAGATGTTTTAAATTGATTCAAGTCATTAATATGATGCAATCGAACAGAGGGAAAAGCAAAATGAAAAAGATAAGACAAAACATTCACTTTATGATTAATTTAAATCAGCAAGGACGATTTTTAAATTTTAAAAATTTTATTTTTTTCTGATGGAGATTGGTATATTTTTGTTAAATGATTGTAAATAGGTAAAAAATGTATAAAATTTCAAGATTCTACAAAGAAATATATTATTTACAGTGAGATAAGCTATAGTCATTAAAATATCATCAGATAACAATCTCTGGTGTTGCGTAAAATTAAATAGATAGGAAATAGACACGAATGTTCCATGTTTCTAATTTATAAATGCAAAGCATTAAATACGATAGCACTTTGTATTGTTAGGTAGTTTGTGAAATATTAAGATGATAGCTTAGATTTGCGTATAAAAAACAGTTAAGCACAAAGTTTTAGGGAAAAAATATCTTATTTTCTTTCACTAAAATGTTTTTACAAATGTTTCATTTCAAAATTGAAACGATATTATTAGAATATTGATTTAAGTAACGTAGCAATAATTCAAGTAGTTATTCACACTTTATAAGAAGAAATTTACATTGATCAAAAACTTCTTTGATTAGAGAGATTTATTAGATTTTATATGTTAGCTAGGTTTCTGACTAAGAATGTATTATAGATTAAGAGCCTAACATAGCGAACTGACAATAAATTTCATCAAGCTCATATATCATTTAGAAACTGTTTGTTGGCATAAAAGTTTGATGGGTAGTTATTAGATTACTAATATTTTGTTTCTTAATCGTGGCTTTAATGTAATGTATCTGTATATACGACGACATTAATTGGAGATTATTATTGGTATACCATTATGTAACACAATGCAAATTGATTGATTTAAAAATTAGAAATTTTATCGTTTATAGGAAAAAAATTATCAGATGTTAAATTATGTTGCTGAATTTTTCGATACCTTTAATTTTATTAATTAGAATAACCAGTTCGATACTTTAATAATTACATCCTCAAATGTTAAAATTTAGATGTTGCTTATAGAAACAATTAAAATCGTAATATTCTTCAAAACTTTAGTAAGATATATTTAATCCTGAGAAAATTAAAATTTTCATTATTCGAAATACCGGTGTTAAACCCATAAACGCCAAATTGATTTTTTTTAAAAAAAGTGCACAATTTTATTTAGTTAAACTTTAAAATTAATAATTATGATTTTTTCTCATATAGTGAATCTGTTTCCTAAGCTTAGTTTAATTAAGTGTTTCATTTAGATGAATTACCACACTTATTTCATTTTTTCGAATTATCATAATTTTTTTAAATGTATTATGTTGTAATTTTCAATTACATTTGAAAATATTCTATATGATATGATACAGGATACAAAAATTAATGTATTAAAATAATAAAAATTTTAAATTCGATCGAATGGTGTTTTATAACTTTGATTTCATCCAATAATAAATAATAATAAGAGATCATCCTGATTCCCATCCTTCTGTAAAAGTAGTCTATCAGCAAACATCTTGATTCTGCATATTCTGCTAGAATCACCTTTCGATTTATTTATGATTAATCTCCAAGATCATATAAACTAATATAAGACACTGATTATAATTAATGTTTATTAGACCTCGAAATCCTTGTTCTGGGAAAGAGTTCGACTCAGTCTTTTATCCCTTCAATAAACTGAGTACCAAGCATGTTTGGGAACTAATGTGGGTTTCTCTTGGTAAGGGAAACAGATAAAGACACAATAGGACTTTTCCCACTTCGGCTTTACTGCCACAGGTTTAGTTTAGTTTTATTAGACCACAAAATCTAATGTTAAAATATTAAATTAAACTAAAATTTAACCTTAAGAAATATATTAACAGTTCTTAGAAGTGTATAGTTTTGGGTAACTATTATAAAACTATTATGATTCACAAGGTAAATGAGAACAAGTTTAGAAAGCTTTCATTTTTTTAACAAATAAAATTAAGTGTTAAATCATTTTGTTAAGTAGTTTTCTAAATTTAGAAAACATACAAAAAATGATTTGTATTTAGGAAAACATTTTGCACAAGAGAGCCAATTCTATTTGAATTCAGTTTAAAGTATAGAAAATATTAGATTACAATAAGGAATGGAGTCCACAAATATAAATAAGGGAATTAAGAGGAGTCTTTTGTCGCAAATAGTTGAAATAATTGTTTAAAATAGAAAATGAACAACTCGGAAAGTTTCCTAAAAAACAGTGTTCAACTCACAATGTTTAAACTAATATGTTTTAAATTATCTTTTAAATGAAATAATATCTTATTTATTTACAATTTAAGTTAAAGCATGTTAGACGATATATATCAGAATTTGAAGTTTTGCCCTCACATATTTAAGATATCTATTTGTAAATTATAAAACATAGATATTAAGTAACTTCAGCTTAAATAAAATATTCAATGATCTTGTATCATACCTAGTTTTGCTATTTAGGGCAAAATAATCAAGAGGAAACAGATTATTCATCTGCCAAAATTTTAAATCTTAATTATGTGTAAAATACATTTTGAAACTGATTTAATGATGTGAGAATAAAGAAGAGGTACAAAAACTCAATAATTTTAGTAGAAATTAATGAATTAGCCTGAACAGAATTTTAGTTTTTAATATTAAGAGCAAGAAATTTTAGTTTAGCAAGTACATAGTAAATGATCATTAAGGATCTTAAGATATTTACAAATTTTATAACTTTTGAAAAGAGAAAAAATATTGATAAAATGTAAAAACTTATAATTTTTAGTACATAGCAAATATAATATTTAACATAAAATATTTTCTAGTTTTTAAAGTCATTTTAATTGAATTATAATGTACTTTAAAAGCTTTTATCCATAATCTTTGAAATGACACAACTTGACAATTGTCCATAATTGTTTTATTTGGAGAAAATGGAATTTTATGTTTATATAATATTATTGATAATTCTAGTTTAATAGCTTAAAATTTGAATCTGTATATTATAAAAAATTAATTTAAAGCAATTTTACAATTTTTTTAAAATTGATTCAATTGTTATGAAAACCTGCAGAATGTGTTATTAAATTTTGAATTTTATTTCGTAAGTTTTCTTAGCTAATCTGTGAATGCAAAACTATCCATACTATTTTCTTAAATAACAAGCAAAACAAAATCGAGAAAATTTTCCCTAAATGTGATGTAAAACTATTGAATGCAAATAGATTTGTTGCAAGCAAATAATTGGGTTATGAATTTTGAATCATATTCATTCTATTTTTACGTTGTTCAATTTCTTGTTCCATGCATTATTTTAGATATTTGTGGAGTTGGCACCATCTGCATTTTCAATAGACGTGAAATATATACTTATACACAAGGAATATTAATACTTAGTTTTAAATAGAACCATAAAATGAAAAATTTTCTCAATTCGTATAAAAAACGGGAACATTTAAAAAACAATGTAAAGAAAATTAATCGAAGTTTTCTTAAAGAAAAATCTAAGTACATTAGTTCAAAACTCAAATTAACCTGAAATTAATATTCTGTGTTCACGATTTCATGTTTGAAACCAAAAATTAAATTTCTATGTAAATGAAATTAATAGTTCTACTTGAAGTACTACATAATACAAAAGTTTGCAAGGATAAATTTTTGTTCCTTGCGTTTATAGAGTTAAATTATTTAAATCAATTTATGAGCAGTTTTCTCGAGTTATTATAAATTGCTGTGATTTTTTTAAAGTGATTCATTTGAAGTAATATTTGCTATAATTGGTTTAGTCAAATTTAAAAATAACAAAGAGTAAAACATTAAGAAATCAAGTTTTTTTCTTTAAAGGAAGAACAGTGAAATGATTCTGAAATCTGAATATATCAGAAACCTACCGGAAGAATTATTAAAAAATATTTAACATAAATTTTAAAAATTTTATTAAAAAATTTATCATTAAAAAGGAGTAAAATAAAAATTTTATTATTTGCACACTTGTTGAAAATGAAGTCAATTTACACATTGGTAATTACACCAAAAAATCAAAATGTAATACAACATATTAGAAAGTAAATCAATTTAAAATTATCAACTTTTATACATCATAGTTTTCAAAACTTATCTTAAATACTCATATAGAAATAAACTAAGTTGGGGGATATCATAATAAAACAAAGATTGCCACAATTAATTGTAACTTGTCATATCCTTTACAATACATTATAGAATTATGCAAAATTTTAATTAAAAATGAATTTGGTAAAGTACATACATTTGTTAACAAAATATTTTAGATCACAAAACTATTTTCCTGCAAACTCATTAGACTTAATATGGATACATTTAAAAGAAATACGCAATAACAATTGGTATTTGTAAATCTATGGAATTTAAACTCAGAAGTGACTGCAGAAAAGAAAAATAAAGATTTAGTCAACTACAAGATCTAAAACCTTTAAAAAAATATTTCATCTCTATACTGCTATTGATATTAAAACTTTTAGGAACAAATAAATTTATCATAATTCTCTTATTAAATTCTCATCAAGTTTCATTGTAAATAATTTTGCATGCATTTCATTGCATAGGATTGAATGAAGAGATTCTTGAAATAAAACTACAGTCTTCGTGTCGTTTATTATGGGTCGCTAAAGATGACTCTTTGATAGTTTCAAACCCACATTGCTCACAGAAGTAAACTTGCACTGCATAATGCACAGCCATGTGTTTTCTCAGCAATTCTCGAGTGCGGCATCTGTATTTGCACAGTCTGCATTTGAAGGGAAGGACTTCTTGTAAAATTTGCCGAAGTCGCAAAATGTTCTCCTGATCCTTGATACTTTCACTGCAGTTTTCACAGATTGAAAATTCAATTTTTTCATTTTTGTTTAAGTTAAGAGTTCTCAGAATATTTTTCCCACACATATTGCATTCTACCTCAACCAGTCTATTTTCATCATCCATCTTTACTTTTAATTAGACTATTATCACTAAATTTTATACGCGATTTGCTATATGAAAATATATTTTGTAACTATTACTTCAATTGAAAACTTAAAAGATTTTTTGGCTTTATATGTAGTCAAATGTTTACCTATGCGTTATTTAAAACCCCTATGTTGTCAAAATTTTCTTTTTATTTGCAGATTTTTTTATTTTTTATGCTTTTTAGACCTTGTAATTTTGAATTATAGTCAAATGACGAGGTCGTCATTTGAATTGGCACCTTTTTCTTCTTGCTGTCATATCACAAGCTATGGAAAATTGAAATATATAGGCTTCATCACGGAGATCTCAGCTGGGTACGACACAGAAGTCACTAGATCACAAGGATAAATATATGTATATTAGTAATCAAAATTTGTTATTGATCCTTAACAGCCCAGTTGGTAATGGTATTACACCTTGTGGCTTGGCTTGCTTATCCCCTATTGGTCGCTTTCAAGATTCGAGTACTAAATACATGAGGATGTAAAATTTTCAATCGGCCCCGAATTATAACAAATACTTAGGCTCGAGGTGAAAACATAACTCTCGAATTGTTGAACTGAAGATCAGAGCACTAATCATTTGGTTGCCAGCTCGGTGATTAGTCCTTATCTGTTTAGAAGTTGATCATCAGTTCGTCTCTAATAGAAATATCATTGTGTTAATGAGTAAATATCAAAAAGGATTGCTCGATACGAAAAGTAAAGAATCATATTTCTTTCCCTTAGATCAGTTACCCATATTCCCATTTGTTCCACATATTCCAATATACAGAGTGGAAGTTTCGTAATCTATTATGCTACTCACCAGATAACCGTTGTCGCCCAACTTGTGCATGTGTGTACTGAGGAAGTCGGAGTCCACACCAAAATATGGTTTAGTTGGAAAAGTGGAACAGAAAATGGAACAGCGCATCCCACAATGCCAGCCTAGCTGGCATACGACAACAACAATCAGATAATCGTCAAATGTATTTTGAGTAGTGCTGAAGCAGCCACTATATGGAAATATGCTTTATCAATGAATTTCAGAAGATAGAAAGAATTTGAATGTCCTATTCTCCTAAACTTAAGATCTATAGAGGGAAAGATCTCATATCTAGAGATCTCAGCGCATCTAGAACAGGAGGAAACATATTTGATGCACCTGGTAGCCATGCTTGCATAGGTAGCACAGCAATTAACGTCTGAATTTATGTCATAATATTTTTGTTATTGTATCCTACGGAGAATTATGAATAACCATAAAAATTTCACAACTGTAAGGAAAAAATTAAAAAGAAACCTTTGAGTGATTATGAATACAAGACGGTTGAAGTTTTTAAATTAAAATACATGAAATCGGATGAGGATCTATTAAAAACTACGCTGATTGGGCAACGTAAGAGTTATAAATAATCTCCAAAATAAATATAATTTTTATATAATAGTGGCATGAAAATTCATTGTTTTTATAATTCTCAGTTCTATTTCTATACTTTCACTACATTCAAATTGATTTCTTTGATTTTAATTTTAGTAAAAGTTGTTCTTAATATTAAAACTGTTCCGGCATATCAACAACTAATCACGTCTTTTTCAATTATTTAATAAACTCTTTGCTATAAAAAAGGGCGCTCCGTGGCTGAGTGGTCTAAAGGATCACCGCTAATCGCTTGAGAGCGTAGTAGTGTGGGTTCGATTCCCACCATGGCCCTGGGTGTTTTCTTCGTTATTCTTCTGTGGCTGTATATCTGTCATTGTGCTATTTGTCCTATTATCGACGAAGACTTACAAGCGGATCTCAAGAATCAAGCATACAAGTCTGAATATATGTAATGTAATAAAATAAATAAATAATAATGCTATAAAAAAGGTCCTGCATGATATTCTTAGTGGGGTGTTATCCCCCGAAGTTTTGGAATTGCTGGAAGTGACCTTCTCTGAGAAGAAATGAAAATATTAGGAGTATCACGTGTCAACTAACTGTTGAGATATTTCTCAAGTTCTATTGGTGTGGGAGCTTTGGCGTATTACTGAAATGTTAGAGTTTCAATAGCTTTTCAAATCATATAGGTTAAACTGATGATACGCTTTGTTTTGAGTAATTTTCTTTTTCATAAGTTCCTTCATTTTTGTCTGTTTCATGTATTTACATGTTAAGAGCTGCAGCTTTCATGGACTTCATTGATTCCATTCTGTATTTTAACTCAAAATGTACTTGTAATCTTATCATATGTAATAAAGTTTTATATTTATGCACTAAAGCCTTAGATTTTATCTTTGAGTTTTTTGTATTAAAGTTTTTTCTTTGTAAAATAAATTTACAATTTAGCAATTCTATATTTTATGGCATGTTTTTTTCCTAACATGTCTACATTTTTAAATATTAAATTAAAACTTTAATTCTCATTAAATCACCAGCCTTCTTTTAATTTGACATAAATAATGCAAATAAGACTAATTAATGGTAAAATAGATTAAAAAAAAACTTAGTCTGTTCTTGAGTGCATTAACTCTAAAAACGTTAAATGTTAAGATTGTCAGTTGTTTAAATCTCTTGCATTTCATAAAATCTGAAAGAAAATTCTTTTGTTATTTTAAGCATTAACTAACTACTTAAAATCATTTTGAATTACTTTAACCGAAAAATGAATCTAAATGCTATAAAAATATACGAATTTTATCATAAATATCATCTTTTAATAGCTTTACTTGTTCAATTTATTAAAATTTCGAATGAAAAAAATTCTTATGGAAAACTTTTTCTTATCATACTGACATTCTAGATTTCATTATTATCCGCAAAATAACGGAAAATTTTATAAAATAAGGATTAAAAAATGAATATAATTTTTTTGAATCTAATTTTTCACAAATACTTTACTTTTGAATTATTTTGTTAAAAGTAGTGATTTAATATATCAGTGTACTGTATGTTATGCAGTAGCATGTGGTTACTAATTAGATTTAATACACCTAATGTGGCTATTAATTAGATTTTGATGAAATGATTTAAGCAATGGCACTAATGAAAAAGATTTAATCTTTACTGTTCTAACCTCAATAGATTACCTAAAGTCAGATTTAAGTAAAGCTTAACAGCTTCGTTCAAGTAAAAACACTTTCCTTCATGAGAAGAAATATGTATGAGTTATATTTAATTCAATCTAGAGTTATGTATTTAATTACTTATAAATATTTATTTTTTAAGCTTTAAAAATCCACTGGTTAATAAAAGATTTTGATTTTATTCTTTTAAATTCTAAAGTTTATAGCTTTAAATTTTGATACAAGCAATTCACTGATATTTGGAATGGAACGAATATTAAGTTAATAATTATCTTAATTTTTCAACTGCCCTTTGAAGATTAAGACGTTAGATTTTAGTGTTAGTGAATTTTAATTTTGGCCTGGATGTTCAGAATTTAAAACGTAGCTTATATTTGTTCTGCTTAAAATTACCCTTGTGAGTACAAAAAAGTAGAGTGACAAATAAGTGAATTATATGTATTTAAAGTCTCTAATATCTCTAGAAGAAATACTATGTTGACTTCTGAAACCAATGTAGGAAACTGGAAATATCTTATAATTAATTAGGTGGCTTTTATGTTTAAGATCTAAATTATACCGATTAATAAATTTTGAATTCATTTGACCATCTTTGAACTTAAAATATGAATTGCAATAGATGTGATTACTATCTTCTTAAAAAACTTCTTAAAATAAAACTATATTTTAAATCCTGAATAAAAATACATCTAAAAAATTAAGAAGCAGTTCAGAATTATAAAATTAAAAAAATTAAAAGAATTGTGTATAATCGTGAGATTTTATAGCTTGTCTTACAATATTTGTAAACTCATTACATAAGCACATAGTCTATCAATGTGGTTGCCTAATCTGTAGAATTAGAAGTCCTGTGGTCAATTGATTGAGTAGTTACCATGGGTGCAACGGTCTGAAGAAATTTACACTCCCCCACTAGATTCAAAATTGAGGAAGTGGATCCTCTGGTGGTGCCATCTATCGGTGGAATTAGAGCAAAGTTGTACTTTCACCTTCGAGGTGCTCTGGTTTAACAAAAGACGTACGCTACTGACTTAAATTCACACAGCTTCGCTTTTCCAAATGTCTTAAATAACAACAACAACACTTAGTTAATCAGATTAATACAGTACGTTCATGCATATAAAAAAATTATACATAGTATTAAAGTTATATGTAGTACATTTACACATATAAAAAAATTTGTTATTTTTATAAATAGCAAATTTATTTAAAATTTTTAAATAGTATATTAAGTAAATATGAGACACATGCAAACGTATTTCCATAATTTTGTTTGATTTGACAAGATTATGTTTTAGAGGAATAATCCAGATAAGATGTCACATTATTATATTTTGTTTTATATAATGAATATCTAAATAAGACCGTCATATATCGCTATCCCTTATAGTATTAATCCTTTTTTAAAAAAATTACTAAATATTAATGGCAAAATATAAGCAACTTAAAATGCGTGTAATATGGTAAAGCCTATAAGAATTAATTATTCTGTCCAAGAAACTTCTTAAAAAGTCACAATCAATGTTGAATCTCAATCATTTTAAATTTATAAACTATGAAAAGTTACAATTAAGAATATTTTCACTCAGAGATTTTATTGGTGTCAAACATTTCTGAAGTATAATACTCTATACAGGTATAGCAAAATGAAATTTCTAACGATAAAAAATATATTATGGACTTAATGATATTACATTCGAAATCCACATCGCAGTAACTAGGTTTATAGCATGGAATTTTTGAAACAACCCTTAAAATAAAAATAAAATTAGAAAATGACTATCAATTTAAATTATAACTTGTAGATTATTAATAAAAAAGTGAAACTGCCGATTTTAAAAAAGGAAATTCTAATATATATGCATTGAATTCGTAAAGAACATTTTTAAACGTTAAAATAAATTATATTCAACGTTAAAGAACAATTATAGCTTTTATTTCAGAAAAGGGAGGATATAATTGTAAGTTAAAATTGTAATGGTTATTTGTTTGAATAATTTATTTGCCAATAGTGTTGATTTAATTATATTATAAAGTTCCATTGAAAAGATAAATAGCAAAATATTTTTTAGTTTTTCAGAAGTATTTCTTTCACTTTTAGCTAATGGCAAATATCTTATATTCAATATTAGAGATAAAAACTTTTTTATTAAAATTTATTTTTAATAATTAAAGGATAGATATACAATTAAACTACAAATAATATACGCAATAAAAAACCTATATTTAATAAAAAAATTAATGCAATAATAAAATTCTTCATTAATAAATAATTTTATTAATGAATAAATAATAAATAAATAATTTTATATATTTAAATTCATAAAAAATGAGTGCAAATATAAAAAATAACAATAACTTCCATTTAAACATATAGATGGCAGCACAAGCAAAACTTGGACACAGAATTTTTCGCTTAAATAATAAACACAATTAAATTTTTAAATTAACTATTAGTTTCAAAATTACTAATAATTTTTGTAACAGTGTCCATAATTCAGTACTATCAAATTACAAATAGATGAATCTGAAAAAAATATATACTGTTGAATATTACACAATTGATATTATAAAACTCATGCTGTGTGAATATTTATGTCGATATGTCGATGCATAAAATATTTTCTTGCTACTTTTTGAGGCTGATTTTATCATAAGACGTTACTATAATAAAAATCAGAGAACATGGTTAAAGACAGATACTGGATGAAGATAAAAACGTGAACTTTTCTGTAGAGGAAAATCTTTTTAAGCTAACGTGAATGTAGGGAAAACACGTCATTAAATCTTTTTTATATTTATTTTGTTTTTATTATTCACTTATTTTTGGCACAAATTTTATACCGTTCTTCTGAAGAACTTGTGAATTCGGTGGATTTTTCTGTTTTGCTGTCAATATGAATATATTTATTACGTCAGAAAGATTAAGGATACTAAAAAGATATTTAACAACATTCTATTTCGGCAACCCAAGATTACACTGCATTGTAGGACAGTATAAAATACTGTTTAAACTACTTTTAAGATGATTTTTGGTGAGGATAATTAAATCCCTACAAGAAATGTTTTCAAAAATCCTGATATTTTATAATTTATTTAAGTTTTTTTAATCATTAATTGAATTGAATTTAATTTAGAAAGAAACTCATGCAACAATTTCGTGAACTTGGCGACAATTTTTAAGCACAAAAGAACAAAAACACATAGAATGGCTATTACTTTGACTGTAAATGCTTACAGGGAATTAGAAAATTCTAACAAAATTAACCATTATGTATAGACAGAAGTTATGAGGTATGAAATACCAACTATAACTTATTCCAGCAAATCTGAGGATTATTTAAGACACTTTACTTTATTTTCATTCACTTTTTGGAGATGACAAGAAAAAAAAATGAGTATAAATAATAATTTGCATTCCCTATGATAGAAATAATAAAATATGATTAGTTTAGATAACCATTTTGGAAAATATTGGGTGGCCAGATAGGGTTTATTTTGAAAAGAAAATCACAATTAAATATTAATAAAAAATCCTTTCATATAGTATGGAAAATGTAGCTTTTTTTAAAATCAAATGTTTTTTTTAAATTTATCATTCTGCATTTAGACGGACCTACAAATGGAAAAGGAATATAGAGTAAGTTTAAAAGAGACATTACTCTAATTCCTGTTTTTGTAAATTGAAGTGATATTATAATTGTAAGAAAAGGAAGCATTTATAAATCATATGACCAAAATAATTTATTTAAAGTTATGTGCATTCAGAATATGTAAAGCATATATATATATATATATATATATATATATATATATATATATATATATATATATATATATATATATATATATATATATATATATATATATATATATATATATATATATATATATATATATATATATATATCCAAAGCTATATCACTGAGTTGTTCTTGCGCTACAACTCAGTGATATAGCGTTGGATTTTCAGTGTATCAGTAATGAGTACTAGAAGAATGCAGGAGAGAAACACAATATCACCATAAACTATGATACCAGGTGTAAGACAAGTGTGGCAATACATAAAGCGACAGTTCAGAATTTTTTCACCAGAAGTCACTAAAGTGGCTTTAAAATTGACTAACTGTGTGGTTTTGAATTAAGGGTAGAATTAAGCTATGGGAAACGCATGGACCTTCCACTCATCTGCAAACGGCATCGAATGATACAAGCGGAGACCAAAGTATACGTGACAGACTGAATCAATTTTATTAGGGTTTGTAATGGGGCAGAAGGATCCTTCTCTGTTACGCTCACAATCATCTTGTGCATTGGCGTAACGAGGTATGGTCGCTTGGCACAGACGGTCCACCGTTTTCACTTATATCAAAACACTACTGATTTGTATCATAGTAGTTTAATTTCGTGGAAAGCAATCACTGGTTTCTCTTTCTAAAGGGAAATGTGCATTTCTTATAGACTACTGTTCTTCCATGGTCGATCTTAGAAATTTTCTCGGAATATGATCGATATTTTCTATCAAGGTGTTGTCATGCTTTTGTCAAGGTGTTGCATACTTGGCGGTCTTTGGTATATATATATATATATATATATATATATATATATATATATATATATATATATATATATATATATATATATATATATATATATATATATATATATATATATATATATATATATATATATATATATATATATAGTATACATTTAGTTCAATAGTATACTTATGCAAAGAGGATTACAGTAAATTTTTATAAACTCAAGAGATCTTAATTTTAAAACATAATTCTTTACTTCTTGTATCTTATTTTATGTTTATTTCTTGATGAGGTAATACATTCTTAATTAGTGTGATATGTGCCATATTACCTATGAATATTGTTCAATAATATGGAAGCTGCTAAGCGTAAGTAATCATGTTTTATGAATGAATATCCAGTTTAAGCTGCATTTAACTAACATAATTACCTCTAAAACATTAATAAAAAGTTTTATTAAATGTATCAATTTAAATGTTTAAATCTTTGGGAGATAAATTTCTTGTTTATAGGTTTAAATTTAACAGCTAGAAAAATATAAAACTTCAAAACCTCAAAAGAAAGATATTTTATTAATCTTACGAACAGAAGAACTTTCAGAATCTGAACAGAAAGATATTTAATTGCAAGTAAAAGCAAAAACAGTTAAAAATTGTTAGTTTTGGGTTAATGAATATTTATAAAATAATTTAACTAATAAAATCGCTAGATTTTTGCATTCTTTGATTTGTGAATAGTTTTCTATTTTTGTTAATCTATGTTGCTTACATAAACACACATCGCATTTCATAACATACTTAATTTACATATCTTAAAAATAAATTATAGAAAATCAGGTGTTTCCTGAAATATAATAAATATTTAATATTTGCATATCGATTTACTGTAAAAAACCTGAGTTAACCAAACATTCTTTTGTTTAACAAACCAACAATATAAGCATACATTTTAAAATTTTGAAAACATTTAATTAAACGTAAACATTAGCAATAAAATGTGAAAGAGTAAAAACATTTGAAAAAGAAAATAAGTATCATGTTAAACTATTTCAGTCACCACTCCTTGAAAATATTTCGATTCTATAGGGAAATTAAAAATTCGTTAGTCGCACGTAAAGTTTCTTCCAGTTATGTCATGGAATGCGCTGCAACACACATACTATTGAATTGAAAACAAATTTTTTAATGAAACGATGAAATCGCAATTGAATTTAAGCAAGTATTATTTACTCTAATAGTTAAGGAACACAAAATATAATTAAAAATGAAATCCTAAAATTTAAATTTGCAGATTTTAATTCTATTTTTTGGAATCATACTGTTTAATTATCAAAGAATCATTGTCCGCAAAGTCAGATCTAAATATCAATTTACGAATGTTTGCTTAGAAATTGTCTAATGATATTAATAAAAGTTTGCTGCTTTTTAAATAATTAATATGCATTTTATAGACACTATTTCACTATTTTATATTTATTGAAATTGACAAAATGAATGCTTTAAACAGTATATATATGTATATATACATACATTTATCTATTTTATTATTAGAATAC
The DNA here is from genome assembly GCA_037975125.1 of Latrodectus hesperus. NCBI lineage: Eukaryota > Metazoa > Arthropoda > Arachnida > Araneae > Theridiidae > Latrodectus > Latrodectus hesperus. Next base: position 43,950 of record JAJQOW010000991.1, on the reverse strand, counting down.
TATTATATATATATATATATATATATATATATATATATATATATATATATATATATATATATATATATATATATATATATATATATATATATATATATATATATATATATATATATATATATATATATATATATATATATATATATATATATATATATATATATATATATATGTATATATATATACATATATATATATATATATATATATATATATATATATATATATATATATATATATATATATATATATATATACATATATATATATATATATATATATATATATATATATATATATATATATATATATATATATATATATATATATATATATATATATATATATATATATATATATATATATATATATATATATATATATATATATATATATATATATATATATATATATATATATATATATATATATATATATATATATATATATATATATATATATATATATATATATATATATATATATATATATATATTATATATATATATATATATATATATATATATATGTATATATATATATACATATATATATATATATATATATATATATATATATATATATATATATATATATATATATATATATATATATATATATATATATATATATATATATATATATATATATATATATATATATATATATATATATATATATATATATATATATATATATATATATATATATATATATATATATATATATATATATATATATATATATATATATATATATATATATATATATATATATATATATATATATATATAACTTTTATTTTAGATTTGTATTCAATTTATATAATAAAAATATGTTATTCTTAATTTGCACATAAGAATTTTATCGTGAACTTGATAAAAAAATAATATATTTGATATAATTTACATATATTGAGTGATGTGATAAGCCTAAATAATTTACTGAATAGCAAAACATTAAAAAAATTACTGAAAATTGTTAAATTTAAAATTATTCATGCAATGAAAATGATATTAGTTTAACTCATGCAAAATTAATTTTTAGCTTCTAATTTAATGTATAACATTACTTCATTTATTTTCAAGACGCATTTAACGTTTTGGGTCATATTTATCTCAAGTAAGCTAGTGTGAATTTTTAAAAGTAAAAAAGAGAATAAAAGCAATAACTTTTACATATCTTTGAGATCTACTACACCTTTGAGAATGTAGTGAACAATTTAGAGATCCTAGTACTTCTTTTAAGTTTAAATTAATATACATTGAAATTTTTATATGAAATTCAATTCTTTAAAGATTTTCAATAAAAATGTCTCTGAAACTAAAATTACAACTTCTTAATTGATTAGATATCTAAGTTATAATTTGATATATATACTTGAATGTGTGTGTGTGTATATTACAGTGTTTAAGTTATCCTATTAATAATTAATATAGGGGAAATGAATAACTTTTTTTCTGATTTATGATTTTTCTTTTAAGAAAATTGGTAAAATATATCTTAAATTGTTTCAGATAGTTAAATATTAGCAAGTTATATAGAAGAGACTGTATCTATGAATGCAAAACTTTAAATTTAATTATATTGAAGGGTGTACTTTGCTCTTTAATTATAACAGTTACGTGTAAAAATTTCGGAATTATAACATTTCATATAGCATTTCTTAGTTAGTATGAATTATCTAAGATTATTTTTTACAAATATTATATTTTGGAGAGCTGAACTTTATTGATAGTGTTTTTTTAAACAATTTTTGTTTTTATCCATATCATTGCAGTTTCTGGTTTAAATATCTTAATAGCCTTTCCTTAGTTTTTTTTAATAGTATTTTTACAGTATTTAATATGTATATAAGTGGTTTTTTTATAGTATTTAATACATTTTAAAACAAATAATTGCTAGCTTAACTAAAAATGTACAATGTATATTTTTGCAATATTATTTTATGTTTATCTTTTCATGTTTGTTAAAATAAAAATTTGAAAACGTATTCATACTCATTTTTAGAGAAATGACTTGAACTTTCAAAACATTTATGTATATGAAGGTAAAACATTAAAAAGTTTTTACATTTAAAATTTTTTTTCCGAGATCAGAAATATAAATATTTTATATAAGTACTAATACATTTCTCAATTTTTTTTAACATATTGCAAATAATGAATATAGAAAAAAAACACAGAGTTAAGTAATGGGGATGTAGTAGAAAGAAACATGGTCATTTAAATGCGATTGTTTCAAAATATCAGAGCATTATTTCCAGTACACATTAGAATACACAGATTAATTATAATTACACATTATCATGAATAGAGTTCGTGCAATATAAAATACATCAGCCTGTGTAGTAAAAGAAAAATAATTTATCCAAGTAAAAAAAAAAATCTGCTCGTGATCATAATAAATTTTGATGATTTTAATATTAAAAACATTTAAATAAAATTTAAATTTAGAAAAATTCACCTTTGAATTATTATATATTAAATATAATCTATTTTAAAATCATTTTTGGCAATATGAATAGAGTTTTGTTACTTATAATAAAATCTTTTGCTTTCCAAAGGTGTAATATCGACGGAAGTTCAATAAGAAAGCGATAAAACATACAAGAATTTTCATAATAATTTTAGTGTCTGATAGTGATTTTAGTGAATTTGCAGATTGATTCAATTTGCATAATAGTTTTTGTCTCTTATATAACCAGTACAGCAGTGAATATTTTATGGAATTTTAGAATTTTTAAAATATAACTTTCAACATTTTTTTATTATATTTCAGATGAAATTTATTCAAAAACAATTGAGTAAAAATAAAAAAGAATCTGTCTAGTGTTCTGAAAAATATTTACATGTTCTATTTTTGTCATTAATAGAAGAAACAGAATTATTATTTTCTTTACACAAAATTTAAGGTCAAATAATATTTGAGGCAATAAATCCGGTGCAAAAACTTTTGGAGTTTAAAATTTCAAAATTTTCTCATTAATCTTTTACAATGCATTTTATTTGCATATTTAAAAGAGACTGGTTTCAAAAATTATATAACTAACATTAATAATAGAGTTACAGTGTCTTAGTACTAGTTGTTAAAAGTATGAATCAACAACTCCAATTTTATTTTATTTAGAAAATGTTTCAAATATTTATATAATTGAGTAGCAGAATACTAAATGTAATAAATTTTAAAATCTTCATTACGACGTATATTTAGAACTAGAAATTACAATATTTTGTTAAAGTACAAATATCCTTATTGAATGAAAATATGATATAATTCTACGTGGAATGAGAAAATATTGAAGATCTGAAAGTGCTTATTTTAATTTTATTCATTTCAACATGTGCTTACATATATATTTTAAAGTTTTAATGAATATCTATGTCGTGCACAAACAAAGTATTTTTATTCCCACAGACATTTATTCATTTTTAAATATTTGGAATTTAGAAAAACATATATAATTTCAAAGTATTTTAAATGAGTCTGTCATTCACACAAGATACAAACTCCTCCATTTATAAAAAATATTACAAGTATGAAATGTTTAAAATGTTTGAAAAATTACAATTATGAGCAAATAACTTAAAAAATACATCAATCTCTTGCATAATAAATTAATTTGCAAAATATTTCTTAATAGATTACTAACAAATTTTAAAATTGTCAATAATACTTTAGCATCAATCAATGATTACAGCTTTTCTCAAGCAATCAGGCTTATTTTCTCTCTCTCTCTCTCTTATATATATATATATATATATATATATATATATATATATATATATATATATATATATATATATATGTATATATATATATATATACACTTGCTAGAAAAAGTCTGCGTATGAATGCACAGTAAACACTCTACAGAGAATAAATGTACATTACAGTGTCAATATTAATTCTATTTTTATATAAAGCTTTTCTTCAACAATTCCTTAGAT
>JAJQOW010000991.1:30000-35000 GCA_037975125.1 Latrodectus hesperus | reverse complement strand
ATATATATATATATATATAATATATATATATATATATATATATATATATATATAATATATATATATATATATATATATAATATATATATATATATATTATATATATATATATATATATATATATATATATATATATATATATATATATATATATATATATATATATATATATATATATATATATATATATATATATATATATATATATATATATATATATATATATATATATATATATATATATATATATATATATATATATATATATATATATATATATATATATATATATATATATATATATATATATATATATATATATAATATTGTTAATCAGAAGGACATTCGGAAATCATTTCATTATGAATGCGTAGTATGCTTAACAAAAATTACTCTTTTTGATAGACAATATTTAACAAATTATTTAACATACAATAACATTCAACAAACATGGTTCATATATGCATATGCTTTCATAAAGTTTAGGGAAATGCATGGTGATTTTTTATGAACACAATTAAGTGATATTTTAGGTTGATTAATTTACTAATAAATATAATGAAATTTGAAATTATCAGGATAAATTACGTATTAAAACAAACAAATGTTTTTACAAATTAAAGCTTATAACATAAAATGTATTCCTCATCGTAATATAATAATTGTAACTAATGTGTTTATTCATTGATTTATTCTGTAGATATAAGGCAATATGTTTCTCTTGAATATTTTGTAGAAAATATTGCATGACTTTCGCTTCGATAAGTTTACCCTAAATAAACTAAATGTTACCTATAAAAAGAAACTGGTGTGTTTTCGAGAAAACTTTTCGTATTATTATGTGGATGCATAGACACAGTAGAGAGATGTCACGCACATCTGAATTTTCTCAAGCATTACTTTAGATATCTTTCTATAATGCTGGAAAAATACTTGAAGTTAAATAAATTGTTATCAACATTTATTTTAAATAAAATAATAAATCGTACACAAATAAGAAAGTCTAAATATTTTAATGATCTTCAGTTTAATGCACTGATACGCACTAAGAAATGTTTCTCATAGTTACAACTGGTACATCATAAATTTTTTATAAATATGAAATAAAGTCATTTATGTCTTAAAATGAAAAAAATGTTTTTTCAAGTGTTCACATTTAATGTATTTAAATTAAATTGCAAAAATTTTAAAACTTTTTGAATGTCATTTAAGAGAAATGAATTTATATTAATTATGTCGTGAGTAAAATTCGACACAATTGTATTTTCTGATTTTCTCATGGAGAAAAGTATTATAAAATATGCGATTAATAATTAGGTATTAATACATTTTTAAAAGAATTTAAAACATAAAATTGTGTTAGCAGCTCAGTATTAAATTTTAATTAAATTACTCGGTTTAAAATATATCTTTTTCCATTTTTTATTATTTGTTTTTAATTCTTGGATTGTACATTTTATGAAATTAATTTAATTTGAAAAATTGATATGAAGATAAAATGTATTTAATTTTATTACTATAATTTAAATGGGAATTCCTTTGATTATGTGAAGGAAAAGTACAAGTATGTAACTCGAAACAAGCATTAGAATGCAAACCTGATGAGTAAAACTAAGTGTTCCATGTTTCCTTGATTAATAATAATCATATAATTTAGTTTAAATAAAGAACTATGAGCAATTAAAAATAATAAATATATGAATGATATTTTAATTGCATTCGTAATGAAATTCCTTTTAGTTTTTCACTTAATGAAATGAAAGAAAAGCCTCGTACAGGACTGAGTATAATTTTAATGAAAGAATATTTTACATGATTTATAACCTTTGGATAAAATTTTTAAAATTTTAATCATTCAAATGCACGAAAAATTTTTAAAATTTTTGTAGACACCTTAAAACTAAATAAAATATAAATTTATTACTTTTTTTTTATAAAATTAAAAATGCATGTACTTCGTTTGAAAATATTATTTATTTATATTGAATGTATAACTTCAGTGTTGTAAAACACTGCTAAAATTTCACATGAACATACAAATTTATATATATATATATATATATATATATATATATATATATATATATATATATATATATATATATATATATATATATATATATATATATATATAAATAAATATATATATATATATATATATATATATATATATATATATATATATATATATATATATATATATATATATATATATATATATATATATATATATATATATATATATATATAAATATATATATATATATATATATATATATATATATTATATATATATATATATATATATATATATATATATATATATATATATATATATATATATATATATATATATATATATATATAGTATATATATATATATATATATATATATATATATATATATATATATATATATATATATATATATATATATATATATATATATAATTTAATTTAGGTGAAATTTGACTAATAAAGTAAGTTGTTAAGTTGAATATAACCAATTTAATACGATGCTGAAATTAACAGTCCGCCCTGATTTTATTCGTACTCTAAAATCAACAAGAGGATACTTATGACATTTTTTGTACTTTGAACAAATCAGCAGTATGCTCTATTCTTTGATGAATGTAAGACCAGTTCTAACGAAATTGTAGAACAGAAGCTTTTTTTGACCATGATGAGGTTCTCATCTATAATAACGATGGACAACTTTGACTATTATTAAAATAGATTTTGAAAATAAACTTTTCCTCTTCTTGCGTGCCACTTCTCAATTAAGTTGTCAATCAACGGATGGGAAATAAATATATTGAGCATTCGACAGGATATTTATGATGCTTTGAGAACAGTTATCTTTAAAAAGCATGACATTACTCACTTAATGGGGCTGGGTAATACATCTATTATTTATTACCCAGGCCAAAGATCAGACCCTCAAGAGATCTCACGAGACTACAGCAATGCACCTATTCTAGATGTTGACGTGAAGTGGTTAGGATTATGACTTTTTCCACAAGGAAAAACTGCTTTCTTTCTGAATTTATGGTTAAAACACTTGCTCACAAAAAAAACTTGAATAGGGAAATCAAATAAGTATGAAAATGCAGACAGAAAAGTTTGTCACAGTTGGAATATATATCAAGGAACAATAGGGCGAATGAATCCGCAACTGCAAGTGGTCTCTAAACGTGAAGCTTTTCAACCGCATAAGAAACACATCTGGACTGTTCTGTTTTCAGTGAAGGATGCTCAGTAGATATAGAAAACTTTTCCCTACTGTTTGAAGCTCAAAGCGAAGGAGCAAAGTTAAATGAAAGGTATGAATTTAACACTCTAGTTGTTATTAAACTGGTGATGGTTTAATTTTTGACCAATAGCATCTTTGAAATCAATGACAAACTAATTAATCAGTTTCAAAGTTAGGAATAAATAAAGTGTAAACAGTTTTAATCTATTAACTATTGCAATTCTGAAAAGGAAATGATTATTTTTATCACTCTTGCCGGAAATAAATTCGGATTATAAAATGAAAAATCATTTTAATGTTAAGCTCTTACTATGCTTTAGAATTTTAAACAATTTCTCAATATTGCCACAACAGAAATACTTCGAGATTGGATGAATATTACATATTAATTCGTGCCCTCAGAAATCTGTTATGGATCAGTTCTCGGACAAGTTACAAGAAAGAAGAGCTTTTTCCAGAGATTGAATGGTAACCTGATCTAGAAGAGAGGCCTCACGAGTCACTTGATCAACAACTGATGCCGAGAATAGACGTAGTCAGAATCAAAACTCAGCTGTTTTTGCGACTGTCTGTATCTAACATTTGAACGAACAGAGGATAAAGATCGCAAGCAATGCAGGTGCAATTTTCTATTTGATACCAAGTGTAATTAAATACTTAAAATTAAATTCAATAGTATTTTCGTATTTTATTTAAAAATAGATTTTCAGAATTTTAAGGACTATCAAACTAAAAATGATATTTGTTAAAAAATATTAATTTTGATAAATCTTTACTAAATTGATAAGAAATTATGATAATACTCTTTTGTTATTAAAAGTTGAAAATATTATATCATAATCAAAAATTTAAAAAGAAATAAAATTATATATTTTTTAATAAGTATGATGCAGGTTGTATAAATTTTGAACTAGTTTTATTAATATTAGAAATATCGATTTTAAAGTGATAATACATACAAAACTTCTCTTTAAATATTATATATCTGAAAAAATACTATTAAGCTTTTAGAAAAGGGTTTTATGTGATTTTATATGATGAAGAGAAAGAGAGAGAGCGAGAGAGAGAGAGAATCAAAGAAAGAAAAGTGCGCTAAACTAGATTGTGTTTAGATTTTCAAAAATATTCAATTAAATAACAAAATTCAGATTCTGAAACTATTCTAAGAACAGATTCCATTTTGGATTCGAATTTTTTAAATACTTAGCATGAATCTGTAAATGCAGAATTCTTTCCACTGTATTCTTAGCTTCAGGATATTGCCATATTAAAAAATGAAATTTTACATAAAATTATGGCTCATATGATGGACGAAATTGCTATTTGGTTAACGTAATGTTCCAGCAAATTTTCAAAATGCACTCAGGCAAACATTCAACAAATGTAATTGATTTTGCATTACGTTATCTTTTGACTTTATTGTTTTTCCACAATCTTATGAAGAGTTTTGGGTATATTTAAAAGCAAATATTGCCATTTGTGAAAGATAAAACATTACATTAAATAAAATTAATTTCTTAGGTTATAAAATAGAATCTGGTAAATACTAAGCATGAAATAATAATGAAGTAATGAAAAATAAATGTTCTTGCAAAAATTCCTTAGTTCCATTAATGTTTAAAATAAAAACTCATTTTAAACTAAGTAAAGATTAGAAGTCTACTTAATAAATTGCTTAAAAGAAATTTTTTATTTAATTGGTTAATCAAATGTCAAATCAATTAAATGATTTTTAAATGTTAAAAGA
>JAJQOW010000991.1:0-25000 GCA_037975125.1 Latrodectus hesperus | reverse complement strand
AGAAGTGGGAAAAATGCAGTTGCAGAGTTAGCTTTTGAAGTCAATGATTTAAATTTCGTATTATACTTAATCTACATAATCAACATAATTTTCCTAGTTTATTTTAAGTGGATTTTTTTGCAAAATATTTATTAATTATTACAAAATTGCTGTGGTTTATAAGTGACAATATATGAAAATATTTTTTACGAAGCTAATATAAATGCAACTAAATATGTAATATAATAATAATTATTATATGCAATTTCATGACAAAAAGTTCAAATATTAAGGAAGATGTATATGTTTAATTTAGGAATTTTTAGGTTTTTATTTATGTTTCACAAGTAATTTCCCATGATATATAAGCATATAATAACAAATACAAAAAAATAAACTGTCAATTAAGAATCTTAAAATACTCTGAAAAGAAATTTAATGTACATAAAAGGCTAATTTTTTTATCTAGAAGGAAACCATAAGCTTATTTGAGAGACTTATAGCAGAAGAAAGCTATTTCGCATTTTTATATAAATCCATTAGACATTTAATAACTAACAAAAATAATTAAGAAAATATTAAGAATGCATATTTTATTTATTTATTTTATATTTCGTACCCTTGAAAGTTTTTTGGTTCTTTGAAAATGCTGAAAATCACTCCACATTCTTTTGAGCAATTTTATATTTCATGATTCGAACATATTTATGAACTACGCTATACATTTTTATTTCCAAATATCTCGTTCATATCTATTCTAAATCATAATTAGAAGAAGACGTTATGTCTTTTAATAACTATGTAAAATTTTATGTATTTTTTTTTAAACAAAGATAGATTTTAGCTAGCTTTGTTCTGGAAATATGGGTTTGTTGCTAAATAATTAGTTTGAGTGATGAAACAATAGTCATTTGAAACACACAAGCTAAAAGTAGTCGCTTATGGAGAAATGATATTTGTATCATAATATCTGGGCATTGCCTTTAGATTCTTTCTTCATGAATATACCTAATGGTTCTGCACAGGAGTTCGACTATATCTTAGGCATCTCTTCAACTGTATCTCTGTTGCCTCCACCCTCTTCAACATCGACCCCATCATCTCTACAGTTTCCATCAAATCTTTAAATTGGACCAGGAATGAAATCCTTTTCATGACCGGCCATGGCCCATTCCCTACTTATTTCTACAGGGTGGGTCTAACGGACACCCCAAATTGTACCTGTGGTAACGAAGGAGACCCAATACATTATCTCACGGTCTGCCCACTCACTTCTTCATGGCATTTATCAACCCCTGCAAAACAGTGGGTTATTAACTGGAAACGAGCCGTACTCTCTAACAAGACCTCTAGACGAAAACTAAACCAACTAATGGACTTCCTAATTAATCAAGAGTGCTTATTCACGTGGCTCAAGAAGAATCAGCATTGACCCTCCTCTGCTAATATCACAAGCCTAAGTACTTGGACTTCTGTAATTAGCCTAAGTGCTTAGACTTTGCTAAGCAATTAGCAGCTTCAACCTATTTTAATGGACTCTTTTCAATTTATGTTTTTAATTTATGAACTCCTCTTCAAATTTTTTTCAGTGTGTTTTTAGTCATTATTTGTAATCCTTCGTATTTTCATACTTTGTCATTCATTCACATTGTATTCTCATCATTTGTAATTCTATGTATTCTTATCATTTGTAATTCTATGTAATTCTATGTAAGTGTGTTACTCCACATATTTTTGCAACTTGTTCCGTTGTTTTCGCTAAAGGCGGCCGGGACACACTAAATCTGGCTACAATGTCCTCCAGGTGAGGTAACTCATCTGGGATGGCAGGCCAAGTCTTGGGAATCTTCTGCTTGCTTCCTGCTTCAAAATCGCTCCATCCGGCTGCTTCTATCCAACTGGTAAAGTCCATCTAAGGGCTAGGTACAGGGAAGTATGCCGGTGCAACAACAACAACACCCTTTATACGGAAAAAGCTGAAGATGTGGCCAAGGAAGTGCTTCATGCCTTTGGTCCCATATGACTTGCCTTTTTTTTTTACCTTTTATCTTTTTTTTACATTTTGCATTTGTCCCACAACTACAACATACCTAATGGTTGGTATTTGGAGTATTTTGTGCTTCCAGCTTTTTGAATTTTTAGGAGTCCTAAAAAAGCTACAAGGAAGTTAACTATCTTCTTTGTCAATTTAATTCAATGGTATCATGGTTTTTCCTTGCATAGTGAGAACATACTTCTGAAATCGGAAAATCCCTGATTCCAAACAACATTCTCTATAAAGACCTCTTTAGTAGGTGTTGTCCCAATACCATCTAGGTGATCATGGTATGAAGTTGCTTTCTGTTTTCAGCATTCACTTACGTGTAAAGAATGATAGGAGTCTTCATGAATTACTTTTTCTGACATGTGAATACAGCCAATTTTCTGAACAAAATCTCTCAAAAATGAAACTTAAAGTCTGCTTTATATCCTTGCAGTCGTTTTCAGCTGCTAAATTACCAAACATATAATATTTTAATGATGTGATATTCATACAAAATATTTTTATGAACTTATAATTAAGGCTACAGAATTTTCTAAATAACATAATTATTTAATATTGATAGGTTGCCGTTTATAACGTTTTTAACTGCTATTTATACATTTTTAAGTGTTTTAAAACTTAAAATTCAAAGTACATAACTGAAATATGCAATGATATGAGATAATTAAATTTATCTGATATGCTTTCGTAATTCCCTTGCAAATGCAGAGATAAAATCTTTAAATATAGTAATGCGGAAATCTCTATATTTATGAAAAGGTTATATAATTCTAAAGCAGGATCATCGAAAATTATTAGTAGTTTAGAATTTCTTCAAATTATCTCAGAATCATTGTCTAGCCTGTTATATTTTTATTTTACATTCAAAAGAATTGCCGTTCATCAGATGGTCTAATTATTAGCTGTTAAAATTAGATGATCTTTAGCTCCAACAAAATCTGCATCTATATGTTCTTACATGAATACTGTTTTTCATGCCGTTTCTAGTCTTTAATGTTGCAGGAAATCTTTTAAACAATAATATATATAAGAATCGAATTAATATTGATAATATTTCAACACCGCAGTTTTTATTATTCAGTTTAAAACACTGCAAAAGAGATTATTAGATTATCTCTGAATTCTATCTAGTTCTAACTCTTTCCATGTCTTTTATAATAATTTTTTTATATTCAATCACTGCTTTCAGTTTTTTATATTCAATCACTACTTTCAGATAATTTAAACTTGTTAAATTAATCTCTGTACAGATAGAGCAAAATAAATAACATCTTTCCTACTCTAAAACCCTTATGTTGGGAAAAGGGTACAATATATAACAATGCCTCTTCCCATATTAGAATTATTTTTTAGTTTCCTATGTGAGAAACAAGCTTTTAAATTTAACTATAGAGGTTATAGATATTCTATTTCATCAGTAAGACTGATAAGCATCTATTACGTAACTTTAAATTATAAGCATTTAAAAGTCCTTATAATAATATTTTATTATGATGTTTGCCTGGAAAAAGGTCTAAAAATGCTTGAACAACAAATCAGAAGACTAAACAGAAAATAGAATTGTTTTGTTGACATATGCAAAATAGAACAACACAGGAATCAAAATTAAATTACTTTGTCATATAAAAAAACTATTTAAAAGGATAATATTTGACAATGCTTATTCATACTATATCATTAACTAATGATAGTAGATTTGAATAGATTCCTCATTGCATTTTTAGTACAATTTATATGAGATTGAAAACAATAGCAGATTCCTCTTCCAAATCTTTAAAGAATTTATATTTAGTTAAATGTGTCCTTATTTCTAAATGTTGTTTTGGCAATGTAAGTTTTTATAACTATTTTGATGAAAACAACGTTTCAGTATTTCTACATCCCACAAATTAAACTTCCATGAAATTTCCAATGGAATGTCAAACATTAAATTGCTTGCTTTAAATAATTTCATCACAGTAATGTTAAATTAATCGATATTTCTTGACGTAGTGAAACATAATCGTTTTATCTTCCTAAGTTTTTAGTTGATGGGGGAGGATTAACACTTTCTTTAGAGTTATGAAAAAGCTCTTAAATATTAGGTAACTTTGCTTTCACAAAAAGATATAAATTAATATCGAATTTAGTAATTGTCGTAGTGTAATACGACATAACCAAACCCTGAGAAAATAGGTGTGTGTATTTTTATTGCACTTTAAATTTAAGAGTTTCCTCTTTTTCTTTCAAACTAAGAGGGAATAATATAAAGGAAAGGATGCAATAAAAATACACACACCTATATTCTCAGGGTTTGGTTATGTCGTATTGAGCATAAGAAGACGTTAAAACGATGTTAGTTGTATACAAAATATAAACATCGCATTCCAGAAGGAACCCTGCCTCGAATTTTCAGAATGGAGCTGCAGATGTCCGCCAAATAGATGAAGGTAAAGTCTGAGGAGATATACCAAAGACAGAGAGAAAAGAGGGAAAGCTCATGAGCGATGAGCAAGCCAAGCGAGATCCTGAGCCGGTGATGCCATTGACGTTAGGAGACACCACACTCCAACTTCAAAAAGGGGTGAGTCTGATCTCTCGTTCCTCGTCAATCTGGTCACACTCAGTTATGATATTAATGTGTAATTGTCATAAAATAAATAGTAATTTTTGAATCTCTATTGTTTAATCAAGAATGTTTTGATTGTAAATGTAAATTTCTCTTGTAATTAAGTTATTAAAATAAATTATTAAGTTTTATTGTATTTTGTTTTGAATTTATCTCTGTCATTCAATTATTTGAAAAACGAATCTGGGTTTCTTCGGGATTCTTCGAAAATTACCGAGTTCACCACAACAGTAATGATTTATTGCAGGATTTGGATATGTTTTTTTAAAATTAAATTACATTTTTGCAGCATTATATATTATAGAATTCAACATACAAATTTAAAATGTAATTAAAATATTAAGAGAAAAATTAAAAGTACAAAATGTTAAAATAAATTAAGAACATTAATGTTTTTCTTTGAATTTTTTATGATTACTTTAAATAATTGTAATACGCGCAAAGTTGTTTTGTATTCTATTTATCTTCGGGACAGATATTTAACAAACGAATCATTTCTTAATTTTCTTATGAACTATGATATTTTTTGTTATTTTCTTTATTTACTAGGACTTTTTTTATTATTTTTATTTTTTTGCATTTTTTGCCTTTCGGTAAAAAAAAGAGTTTCAGAATTATATAGTATGAATGGTAAATTGAGCAAAATAAAGTATCTCATATTCAATTCCATTTGTTAAGTTATAAACTGCAAGATTATCTTAGTTGTTATGCATTATTTGTTTGGTTGTTATAATATACCCTCAAGATTGTCTGCGTCGTATTTACAGAAAAGCTTATCTAATGAGATTTTGCCTTAATAGTGTAGTTCTTGTTTTTTATGTGCAGTTTTTTTGGGGGCATCATTTGCTATTTTTTAAATATTTGGTAACTACTTTGATGTTTTAAATGTAACCACTGAAAAGAGTATTCTGTTCATCTAAAGATAAGAAATAAATATATTTAGCAAAATTAATCCATTCCTCAAATATAAAGAATTTATTAATTTACTGATATTTATAAATTATTAATATCAATTTAAAAATAATTAGCTGATGTTAAATTATTTCTTCCTTATATTTTAGATTTCATTCAAGAAAAATGTCTTCAGAAAAAACATTAATGATTAATATTTGTAATTGTTGTCTAAGTTTAAAAGTTACTAATAAGGCTTAAAATAATTTTAGTAACTATGGCTCTACTATTAGTCATTATAATTGTTATTCTGGGTCTGAATGGGTAAAATTATGTTATTCAAATACGTCTAAAATCTTGAAAAATCACGAATTAAATTATTTATTTCAGAAATATATAGCTTTATTATTATTTTGTTCATAAAAAGTTCCATCAATTTTCATACTGAAGATAATTTACTTATATTGGAATTATCAATCCCTTTAACAATTAACTAGACTCATGTGTACTTTTGGCTGCAGAAAAGTATTAGTCTTTTTTATTACCCGGTAGAGGAAGGGTATAAAACTAGATATTCCTTTATTAACAAATACTATATCTTAATTAGTATTTTAGAAATATTTTCATTTGATAATATTAAAAGAAATATAGCTTATATAATAAATAGTTTATTATGACTACAAAAATAAAAAAATCCAAAGATTAGAAAATTAATACATGATCAAAAACTAATCTTATTTTGTTAAAAATTTCTCACAAATAAATTTCAGTATCAAAAATGAATATCTTGTACAAAATACTTTTAAAATTTCGTTTTGTCTTTAATAAATTAACATGACTCTGATATTTTAACCTCTTTATAAAGCAATATCTTCTCTATCTAATATCTAAGCAATATCTAAAGAATTTTCATTATATAATTACTGTTGAACATTTGATTTTCACTTAGACTTTTAAAAGGTTACCAATATCATTCAAAGGTTAGATACAATCAAAAGTTAGATACCAATATCATTTCAAAATTGTCCATAATATTCGGAGAAATTAGCAAAGAATATTGCTTGAGTTTAAACTATAGGAATCACGGAAATTTGCTATAGAAAGTTATTCTAGAATATGCAAATTTTATTGAAGACATTTATCTAAATATACTTAAATTGAATATTTATACTGATTTGAACTGTTCTAAGCTAGAGAGACTTAATCATAATAACAGAGAGCTGTTTCTTTGTGAAAGAGTTTAAAATATAATATTGCCATCAAAATATTAAATCATTTGTTTACAGGATAAATAAATGCTTCATTCATACCAAGAATATTCTTGCTTTCTTATTTTCAACAGTGTAAAATTAACGGAATTGAAAAGATTTAAAATGCATTCAAATATTTTTCAATATATAAGAACACTACTTATACGTACTCTTAAATTTTTAAATTTTTGTCGTAAAATTTTCTTTCTCAGATAAATAAATTTATGGTTGTTCAAAACCATAAAATTGATAATCATTGCCCCATATTTTTGATATCACTGCAATAGGTTATGTTTAGTAGGAAGAAAAGTTTAACCTTTAAGAGCGTAAAGTGTATTTACCAAGATAAAAATACCATAAGTTTTTTTTCTTTTTTATTGAATAAAATTTCGAATTTTTTTAAATTCTAAACTATATTTATCAATCTATTTATATCATTATTGTATTAATTTTCTAAAAATTATCATTTATTATTTCTAACTGTTTTTTTTTGTATGTCATTTGATATCATATATAAATATAATGCGGCCTATTAAAAATATATTTATGTTTAAATTACATTCTTGTACACAATTCTAAAGTATTTTTAAGTTAAATTTAAATTAAATCACAAAATATAATTTTTAATATAATTTTAGAAAAGATGTAAATTTCATTATAAATGATGATAATAATAAATATTACATGGGAATTTCAATAGCTACCTACACCGTTTCCACATTAAAAACAGTGAGGTGTGCAAGTGCAACTCTGGGAGTGACAACCCTTCTCACATTCTTCTTGAATGCCCATCTGTTTCAGAAGTAAGGAACGAGCTTTGTAAAGACTTAAATAACAGGTGGCCCCTGATTATGGTGGACCTAGTTAAGAAAGAGAATTTTGAATTTTTTGTAAAATTTATCCATGCTGTTATCTAATTCATTTTTCATTTTTATATCTTTTTTTTCTCTCTGCTTTCTTTTATTATTACTTTTTTCATCTCATGTATTATTTGGATTTGTTTTGTAGAACATTTGTTGTACCTTCGGGCCCTGTGTGGTATTCCTTGGTGCACAGGGAGATATTTTTGTTTTCCCAAATAAATAAAAAAAAATAATAAATATTACTTTTTTTATTTTGCTTGAAAAATAAGATTCAGAATTCAATGCAGTTAATTAATTAAACAATAATTTTATAGATCGACCTCAAATAATAAGTATTACAAGTTCAAAGAGTAAGAAATTTAATCTTCTTAAATGTATATTATACATAATTTTAGACACATTAATTTATATTTCAGTAATAAATGAATGTCTACAGGAAGAAATTTAATAGAAAAAAATTGATTCTGGGTTGACAATTTCAATTGTTTTATACTATTAAAGATATTTTAGATGTAAGCTACTCATTTTTATTTAATTTATTAATTTCAAGGTAATTAATTTAAGTCTAATAAATGTCAGAAATAAACTTTGAAAAAAAATTTAAATCTATTGATTTTTTAACGAAAATTGTTATTTATTTTATATTTACGTTAGATTAAACAATACTGTATTCAAACAACAAGTTTGAAATATAGGAAATTTCATGCCACAGTAACTTTTGTCGGCAAAACTTTTCTTTAAGTCTTATTTTTGTTCTCAAAATATGTTTCAGACATTTTCTCTGCTTTTATTAATTTAACGTATGAAATTACACTTACAGTTTTTATCCACTTCGTTTGATTTATACACTTTTTTCCATGTGACTAAACACTTATTTAACGAAAACAGTTAAGCAAAAGTAATTTCAACAATTTCTGACTATTTCTCAATAAGTTTTTAACGATATTTTATAGTGTAATATTGATTTAAATGATGAGAAATTCTGATATTTCACGTTTCCTCCGCATATTATAAAAGAAATACATATGATTGATTGCACTGGAATTTTATAATTAATGTTTTAATAAATAATGTCTAAATAAAGAAACAACAAATTACTAAATTTAATCATAATTTATATGTTATTAGAATTATTAGATCAATGGATTTCTTTTTCAGTCAAAAGTATTTAAAATCATTCCCATTTGCAAATATGCCATGATGACATGATTATTTAAAGAAATACCTTTGATTCACTTAATGAGCCACCTAAATATTCATTCAATTTACTTTTATTATTGAGTTTATATTGATAGTGTTATTTTCTTTTTTTGGTTCAGCAGGAAAGAGAAATGGGCAAAATCCCAAGCGCTCGCCAGTTGGCAGTGTATGCCAAAAGTAGAAAGAAATTAGATTGTTCGATGTTTGATTGAGGTAAAGAATGAAACATGAACATATGACCTAAATGGTATAATCCTTAGCTTGATCAAAATAATAAGACAGAGAAAACGAAACTTTTCTAAAAAAGAAACTTTAGTTGAGGAAAGTTGGATAGAGGGTTCTATGTAGAATCAGGTACCACCTGCCTTGAAGGTACATTTTGGTGATAAATTTTAATTTCTGGTAATCCTCATAATGCTATATTTTTGTAGATTATTTATAGCGGCCATCTTGTTAATCATATCTTGGCACTTATCTTGGAGTCAAAAAAATCGCCAAAGAATCAAGAGGTACTGGACAGTAAACTTACCCGGATCGATATCTCTAATGGTTAGAGGAATATAAATTTAAATTGCACAAATTAACACATTATCCATTTACAGATATAAAACACATAACTTCTCGGTAGCTTCCACAATCAGAAAACTACACTATTTTTATATGATGATGGAATTCTTTCTCTGTTATCATATATATCTATAATCATATATATTATCATATATATCTATAATCATATATATTATCATATATAAATAAGAATATATAATACATTTCCTTCATTATTATATACCGGGTGATCCAAAAGTCAGGACGAACTTTAAAAATGAATAATTCGAAAACGAATCACGATACAAAGATGCGGTTTGCACCAAACGGACGGAAAAGAAACCGGGTTTTGTGTGGCAATGAAAAAAATAGTTCTGTTGGCGACCAACAGATGGCGCTATAGTGTTTTATTGCAACAAAAGATGTTTTACAAATGAAACAATGATTAATGAAGTCTAATTACAGTTAATTAGTACTTACTACAGTAAATGTTCAATGTGCTGTCCATCATTCAGAAGTAAAGCTGTGAGACGAGTCACCACACCATTCACAACATTTAGTAGCATTTCTTGCCTTATGGCAGACACATTTTGGCGGATGGCATCTTTCAGTGCCGCTAGTGATGCCGGTTGGTCACTGTACACTTTTGACTGACGAGTCACCACACCATTCACAACATTTAGTAGCATTTCTTGCCTTATGGCAGACACATTTTGGCGGATGGCATCTTTCAGTGCCGCTAGTGATGCCGGTTGGTCACTGTACACTTTTGACTTCAAGAAGCCCCACAGCCAAAAGTCACAGGGTGTGAGATCGGGAGATCTTGGAGGCCATGCGTGATAAAAGTAGCGACAGATAATACGATCCTCCCCAAATGTTGAGTGTAGCAGGGGTTGCACAGGCAGAGAAATATGAGGTGGTGCTCCATCTTGCATAAAGGTGACTGTTTGGAGTGCCTGTCGCGCTTGCAGTTCAGGAATAATGCTGTTCTGTAACAGTGCTAGATATCGCTTACCGGTGACAGAAACTGTTTGGAAACCTGTCTGTGTGACTTCCTCGAAAAAAAATGGACTAATTATGAAATCAGCAGTGAAGCCACACCAGACTGTCACTTTAGACTGTTGCAAGGGTACCTCAACAAATGCATGTGGATCTTCTGTGGTCCACACTCGACAATTACGGGTGTTAACAGCGCCAGAGAGTGTGAAATGTGCTTCATCTGTCCACAGCACAGTGTGAAGTCAGTCGTGCTGCTCTTCCATCTTATTGAAGACCAAATTCGCAAAATGTCGGCGAGAGTCGAGGTCAGGAGGTTTCAGTTTTTAATTATGTTGCAACTTGTAGGAATACCATTGCAAAGTTACTCGCAGCGCTCTCCAGACACTTCCGTACGACACTCCTGTCTGCCTCGAAACTTCTCGAGCACTGCACTCCCCATGTGCAGCAACCGCCAACATGGCTTGCACCGTCTGCTCCACTGTCGTGGCAACAGCAGCTGCAGTTGAGGAACGTCAACTTCTTTGACGTGATGCCAAAGAACCTGTAGCTTCAAATTTTTTTCACAATTTTGTTCAATGCAGAAGACGTTATTAGTCCTTTGCTATCTCGCATACTCTTCATGTAGCGATATGCTCGAAATGCCGCAATGGCACTTTCCAAATTCTTATAAAACAGCTTAACTAAGAGGGCTTTCTCAACTATGGACAGCATTGCGATGCATACCAGCTTCGACTACCATTACCTGCTGCAGTTGCTTCTTTTTATATCGTTTGTTGCTTTGCATAATCCTACATCAGAAATCCGACAGCGCCATCTGTTGGTCGTCACCAGAACTATTTTTTTTCATTGCCACACAAAACCCGGTTTCTTTTCCATCCGTTTGGTGCAAACCGCATCTTTGTATCGTGATTCGTTTTCGAATTATTCATTTTTAAAGTTCGTCCTGACTTTTGGATCACCCTGTATTTCTATAATAAATATCAACCTATTTATAGAGATAATATAAGAAATCCAGAAAAATTCTAAATTAAGCTATGCAAACATGTAAAATTGTTTTTAAATGTATTAATTCTTGCTGTTAATCATACAGCAAAGTGATTTTACCCCTTTTTAAAGATAGTGAGCCTTACATTTAACTTAATTTATGAAAACAGTTTACAAATGATTTTAAATATTTCAAACTTATCCAAATACTCAATATTTAATGAATCACCATTATTTATTCATGGGAGCATTTTGTATTACATCAGACTCCTAGATAACGTTTCATCTTCAAACACATTTGATATAGTTTTATTCATTTTATGCATTATTTAGTTTTATTATTCTTTATTTAAGATGCTAACTTGTTTTCAATTACTGTTTATTATCAAATTGTACAAGCAAATATCCTATATATAAGAATCTCAAAATAACCGTGATAAAGATATTAAATATAATCTTTAACACGATTTATTGTTCATGAGATTAAAGTATTATATTGGAAAATTTTAAACTGTGGTAATATTAATGTAATTCTCATATCAGAGATCATAACAGAACAGTATTATAGTAATTTATTATAAAGTTATTTAATTTTTCTATTTTATGTAAACATTTATGTTTTGATATGTGCATCACTTAAAAAAATGTCTGCATAAATTAAATTCATATTCTTTATTTCATGAATTTTTTGTTTTTCTTTGAATTTAGAAATGTTTCATTAAATAGAAAGAAATTTACATCAGGATAATTTAACATAGCGTTATAGTCTGCTTAATGTTCTAACGTTGACAACACTTTAACGCCCACCACTCAATTGTCCTCCGAAAGAATGTTTTTATAGATAGGATCGTATTTACCTGTTGCAAGGGAGTAAAGCCACAAAACTTTTAATAACCCACCCCGAGAAAATTGTTCCCAGAAAGTAGAAACTTAATACTTATTTTTCCATGGTGGCTTCGATCAAACACGACAACTCTCTCTCTGCAGATCTATGAATCTGCTATCTGATGAACGGACCTCGGTGAATCATGATATCAGCATACTTGTCACTTCATAATAAGAAACTTTAGCAGATTCTATTCCGAAATTTTAATCAGAGTGTGAAATTCATTTAAGCTTTAATTAACGCTGGTATCCCTATAAAGTGATGCATAGTCTTCAGTAAATTTACTCATTTTAAGTGCGAAGGCAATTTATCTTCCACAACTTTGAAATTGTTATGTGCTTGTAAATTGCTGAAAGAAGAGAAAATCCTCTCTAGTGTTGGGTTGACATCTCTAGAATTTTAAATTCTTACATTGATTTATATTCAGGGACCAACAAGAAGCAATATGTAACATTAAAAAAATATTAAAAAATAGAAGTTAAATTAAAAAAAAATATTATAAGAAACCTTCTATAATATAAGTAAAAAATACTCTATTATGTTAATAAAAATTGTAAGAAATTATGTATGAATTTTTATAAATGTTTATGGCTAATATTGAATTAACAAGGATAGTTTAAAAATGAGTTGATTTTTATTTGCGATAAAAATTAATATAAAATAGGAATAATTTTTTTTAAATTTTAAATCAGTTTAGTTAAGAAATTAAAATAGATTTCATATTTATGTGTGTAAATCTACCATCAGTTTTTTTAATTAGATAGTAGTTATAAAAATGTTATTTTTAAAGTTATGATTGATATTTTAACCTTAAAATTGTTGAGATTTATAAGAAAGAAGGTAAATTAAAATTTTTTCAATGTAATTATTATAATTTTTTAAAGATCTGTTCATTTTTCACAACTCTATTCCTTCGTATTTATCAATTACTCTTTTTTAATACAACACATTTTAAATTTTTTTGAGAATATGTTTTTATGTTTTGAATATTTTCCTAGCCTCGATTATCTATTTTAGAATTAAATTATACTTACAATTTTATTTTACTTAATTTTCTATTATCGGGTTTTAATTATTTTTTTATGTTTTATACGATGCAATTTTAATGTTCGTCTCTACTAGGTGGGATTTCTATTTGACAATGTAAGATTCATATTTTGAATGTCTGTCCAAATTTTTCTTTTTTCAATATTTTGTGACATTGTTACTGTCAATTTTATTAATTTTGTAAATTTTTTATTTCCACCTGGTAGGAATGTATATATTTTTTCTGATACGACCATTGTGTATTTGTATGTTTCATTATATAATTTATATTATCCGTTTCTGATAAGGCTTCTGCTATTATAAACTTCTGGCTAGCTGTAATTTTATTTTTTATTTCAAGATTATTGTATGCTTTCTTACAAAAAGCTTGAAACATTATTTTTACTTTGCTTATTGCTAGAAATTAAATTATTTATTTTTTTTATCTGTAATTATATAATTTATGTTCGTAGGGATTTTCCTTAGGAGGAATTAAGTTTAGATTTTCAATTACATTCCATGTTATGCTAAGAATATAGCGATTTTTTTGAAAAAAAAAGCATTTTTCGGTACATCTGGAGTTTACTACGAAATTCGAAGATTTTTATGCGTTATTTGTGTGGATTTTGTAGTTTAAAAATTGGAATTAAGTTTACTATGTTTATCTTTTCAATTTAGCTGTCTTAATGACTAGATGGCAGGATTTTATTTGCATTCAGTTTGTTAGAATATCACTGGATTTTATTTGTTAATTTTGAAGTAAACACTTCTTTCCTTCAGGAAGTATTTAACAGTGTTTTTCCATTGTGTTTGAAATTTAAATTATATTTGTTTCATACAATTTAAGGGTACAGTGGAGTTTTGATTACGACATTTTTAAAATTAATTAAGAGTAAAATAAAAGTATTCCAGATCAAGCCCACACATTTATTTTGCAATTTTTTGTTTTAGTTCTAGATTGAAAACTCTTATTTTCATTATTAAAAATTTTATTCAGATTGCTCGTTAATTTATGTATTACTTATTATTCTAATTTGGCAACAGTTCTTTGACATTTGTTTGTTTACTTTTTCTCTAACTCATAAGTAGATAGCTTTTATTTTTTATTTATTTTTTAACATGCTGTTTTCTCATAGCTGCTCATCAAAAATAAATTTATTTTTTGTTTCAAAGTATTGGAATGAAGCATTTATTTATATTTCTTATTATGGATCCTAAACGTTCAAAATATTGGAAGTCAAAATCTCATCCTAATAATCGTCAAGGATTTTAACTGCAGATTTGAAGAGACTATCTGATCAAAAAATTCCACCTGATTCACATTATGCTTCAGTACTCATTGTAAAGCAGGATAAATATTTTAAGTAAATGAGTCCATTAATATAGATAAACAAATGCTCAACTGGAAAAAATTCCACGTTGTGAGTGTGGGAATTATTCTTTAGATATAATTCAAGAAAGAACTATAGAATATTCAGCCAAAATTAAATTAATGCATGATTCTTGCAGGAAAATTTTTTAAGCACAGAATGAAATCAAAATATAGCTTTTGAAATAAGTAATATGTTTACGAAAGTACTTTTGTTAATGCAACCCAGAGAGCTATGCCGGCGGTAGCTTAGCTACTGGTAGGGTCTCCCATGCCGGACAGGTCTTCGTTGGGTAGGGGCCAGACTAAAAGAGATACCTAGGAGAAGGAAAACTCCGATCCAAACCCACGTAAGGAGCTAAGTCAGCCTTCTACCTTTGGTGCTCCGGTCCACTTGGATAACAGAAGCTGCCCCTTTTCCCTATCTATGAATATACTCTAGACAGAAAGGCCTTGTTCGGTCTGCATTTGCCATTCCCCCAGTGCACCATTGGTACCAGGGTAATCGTCCCGGCAGATCTCTATCCCTCCGGTGCAGCAGACTGGAACAAACTACAATAACACGTTTTCGAAGTGGCCACCTAAGATCATTGACATCTAACAACAAAGAAAAGGAATTTCCAATTTGCGCTAAGTGTTTCAAAAGCCAAGCCACTCCGGATCATATCCTTGAGTGCTTGGGACTCGATAAAGAAGATCTTCTGGAGCGACCATTATTGGTCATTGATTTCCTGAGAGTGTGCAATGTCATAGACTTGGTCTAGCGCTGCTAGACAACAGGGATCAGCAACAACAACAACAACTTTTGTTAATTGAAATATGATATACTGCCACAGAAAGATTTTCTGAGATCCTAGAAATACACTCTATGAATAAAAATACATCTGTTATGTGTTTAAATTATCTTTCAAAGCAAAACAGCTCAGAGAAAATTGAAATGTTAAAAAATATCTTAAAAAACTATGCAAGAAGCTTACGCAGTTGCTGATAGTAACTTAAAAGTATAAAACTTTATTAAAATTGTTGGCAATTGGAAGAAGCGAAGCCACACTTTCAATTTCGGTGTCGAATCAACGTTATGACAAGAAATGTGATTGACTTTGAAACTCGTTTGAAATGTTGCCGTGATTGTTTTACTTTTAAGCGGAGCCTAGGGGGAAAATGTGTTGAAATTTTTAATTTGTAATGAAGCTAACAAAGGCGTTTGTTAAAAACATTTTAACGACTTGTACTGCGGAATAAAGGTTGATGATACAGATAATATGCGAAAAATCCTTTAATGAATGCAAAATGAGATACTCGACATTATTACTCGATGTTGACTCAAAAACATTACATTCACTCCCTAAATTGAAAATATATGGAAGTCACGTAAAGACAAATAAAGAAGAGTGTATAATCCATATTGCAAAATGATTTCGTACATCACTTTGAAAAAAAGTAAAAGAATGGCAAATGAAAAAGGTAACACAAAAGGAAAAGGAAAAAATGAGTTTGAAATCAGTAACTATAAAAAGAAATAATAAACAGCACATGAAAAATAATGATATAAATTCAAACTTGGCTGGATTTATTCCCTTTATGCTATAAATAGGAATACAAAATTTCAACTTAATATTTCTAATAAAAAAATTAGTGTCGATTTTTTATTATAATTATTAAGTTTTTGTCTCTCTCATTTCTTCTATTTTTAACAATTTGATTTAATTAATCAATTGAAAAACCCTGATGGGTTTGCTGTGATATTTATTCTTTCCATACAAAAGTCGGAATCTACTATACAAAATATTTTCATAGCAACAAGAGGCTTAGATTTAAATCAAGAGGTCATTTCATTAAATCAAGAAGATTTAAATTAAAAACAAGAAACAAGAGACTAATAGAATTTAAAAGTTACGTTTAAACATTAAAAAAATAAAATCTTCTTAAAATTTAATTTAATTAATATTCATTTCTTAATAACTAGCTGATAGCTAAGTTTTCAGAATTATTTTAATGAAGACATTTCATGATGGACTATTTATAAGAATTTATCTTAAATATTGTAATTATTTCTTATTTACAGTTGCTTTTACATCATAATTGATTTGCAGTCCTTATATTATGATAGTTTATATATATATGTATTGTAGCTTTTTGTTGTAGCTATATTCCAATTGTTGCAAAATTAAAGAAAGTGAAATTAATTGCATTTATCTTGATATACTAATACAAAATAAGATTTATTTATTTGTAAATTTTGAAAAATATTTTGCCTAAAATAATTTATGCGTTTTGTTTTAAATCAAATTAATTTATAAACATATTTATACAGTCAATTTATTCTGATTTATTTCTACATTCAGAGTTTTGAAATGTATTTTAAACTGTAGAAAATTCTGAGGGTGGAAAATTGAACTGGTTACTTTCGAAATAATGACTTTTTTAAATTTCTTTTATTTGACGCAACATTTCTAACAATTTTGTTATTAATAAAATTTTCAATTTAGTAATATAATTGAATTTTTAAGGAAAAGAAACATTCAAGTTTCTTTTTAAAAGACAAAGTAAAATTATTTATCAATATAAATTTTCTTAAAATTAAATATGAATGCTATAGGTATCTTAATATGTATCACAGTATATGCAAATTTATTTAAAATTATGGATCCAATAAATTTTATCACTCCACAAATGTTCACAAATGTAAGTATTTAAATTCTATTGTAAGACTATTCTAAATTCTATCGTAAGACTATTGTAAATTCTATCGTAAGACTATTGTAAATTCTATCCTAAGACTATTGTAAATTCTATCTTAAGACTATTGTAAATTCTATCGTAAAACTATTGCAAAAATCTATTGTAAGACTATTCTAAGTTCTATCGTAAGTTTTGAATTCTATTGTAAGACTAAGCTAGTTTACTGGTAATATATGTTAGTGTGAATCACTTTCGTTTATATAATGATTTCTTAAATATTATAAAGCAAACAAATTATTGTCATAGTTTAAATCAGAAAATTAACATTCAAGTTTTTCAAAATGATATGTTTTTTTCTACATAACAATTCTAAAGAAAAAATATCTAAGCTATTCTATAAAAGTATAAATTGATTTTTTTGATGAAAAAATATTACAAAAAATATTAATTTGAAATCTGTGTAATTTATATTCAAAATCAATCCTATGATTCATCATCTAATAAAAAAATTAAGCATCAAATATTTAACTTTATTTATTGCATTCAATTTCATTTTTCAGATGCAATTAAGTTAAAATAACTTTTAAAACTTCACTTTATCTTAAAAAGAAACAATTTTAATGGAATTTAATATAGTTATAGTTCTTATACAAAGAAAGAAAAAGGTCTACTTGAACAAAGTTATTTAAGAAACTCTGTAACAATAAACATTATATCTATACATTTTAATCGAATTCCATTAATAACACAAACTAAATAAACAGATTCAAGTTCTAAGAAACGATATATTACTTACTTGAGTGTACAATTCTGCAAGATTAAAGAGTAAATCATTTGAGAGCAGATTTATTTTATTTGCTTAGAAACGCAATAAACGATACATCTAAGCTATTTTTTATTATTAATCATTTTTCTTTAATTATGTTAGTAAACGTACTAATATCAACAATAATACAAAATTATATTAAAGATAAATGTCTTAAGTATGTATGTTATATCTAAAGGAATTATAAATTCTCATAAATATTAGAAAATAACTCATTTAACTATTTAAATTAAGAAAAAATGGTAGAAAAAATTAAAATTTCATATCTTATACTATAAAAAGTTTAATCATATTTATTTTTAAAAACTGTGGATGGTTACAAATTACTTACAATTACAAAAAAGTATTCAAATTTGTTTAAGAACTATGTTCCTAATATGAAAAGTTATTGAAAAAAAAGTTTATTTAATATTGCAAACTGTTGAAAAAGTGCATTTATGCTACTCCCAAAAATATCTAATAAATAGTATAATCAAATTTGAAGAGTCAAAAATAAATTTATAATTTTATTTGTTTTATTTATTCATTGTTTAATGTTTAACTTTTTGATTCTGAACAATGTCGAAATTTTTTTAAATAATACAAAAAATGATCATTACAATGGTAAATCTTTTTAAAAAACTTAGCCCAGAGGAATCATTAAATATTTGCAAAATTTATGAGTTTAAGAGAAAATTCTTTAACACAATAAATTTACCAGAAAAAAAGGTTAAAAATTTTTTTTTAGTTAAATGAAAAAAGAAAAAAACATGTTAATTACTATGAAGTTAAGCAGTTTTGTACTTACTTTTATTAATGAATTTCTGAATAAAATTGTTGAAATATTTTTCTTTTACCATCTTTTATAAGTGATAAAAGAATTCAATTCTTGGTCCCATAGTCAAAAAAAGCTTAAATAAAATGTAATTTAGAAATTAGAGTGCTCTGCCTTGGTATGTTTTTAACTTGTACAGCTTAAAAAGAAAAGGAAAAAATTCTTATTTATGTATTATAACATTTTTCTTTGGTTTCTTTATCTTCCTCAAATTACTGTGAGAATTTTAATGTTCAGAAAATTAAATGTTCATGCAATTTTTAATTAGTTTTACACATGAAATAAAGTAAAATAATTTTTAAAATTATAATTGATACATCATTCAATTATTTAGAATGTAAGCGATGTAATATATAAACAAAATGTTTGGGACAGTGAGTGAAATTCAGAACAAAATGGAGTAAAATAAAATTTATTTTGATCAAATCAAAATCAAAAGGCAACATTCTTGAAAAATCTTTATCAAAAGATAAATAAAACGATCCTTCACAATTTTATTTTCTCTCTTTCATGTATTTGCCCTTCACTCACATTCTCTACTCCTGATTCTTTTCCCAATTTCTAAAAGTAGTGTTACTTTAGAAAGAATATTTATCTTTCGCGGATGAAATTAAAGACGTTCATATACAAGAAAGCAAAAATATTGTATTTTAGTTCATGTTCCCATACGTAAATATCTTTTATTAATAAAACCATTCAATACTTTCCAGTTTTCTTCATCTAAGATTTTGTAGTTACATTTGATAGAAATACTTGCAACATAATTTGAAACTTCAAAGGTATGTGTTTTATGTATTATTTTATATTTCACCCTTTTATACATTTAATTAGTGATACTTAGCTTTTACTAACAGTAATCAATATTTACGTAGCTATACATGGAAGAATTCATCAATGAATAAAGAAAATAATCATTGGAAATTTCTAATTTCTGTTAATGAGAATTTTTTAACAACTAACCATATATATAATAATATTATTATTTGAAATATATTTAATTTGTATATATTCACCATGAATTAATTTATTGAATAAATGACCATCTTTCTCGAAGCTGATAATTTAATTTTGAATACAACTGAAGATTCGCCTAAAATACCTATATCTATAGGCTCATATTTTCGCATTAAAGAATAAAAATAATTATTTTCCCTTATAAGTTAAAATTTAAATTTTAATTAAATTCCTTTATTAGTTTAATTTTAAATATTTAAAATTTTAAATATTTTTTCTGATTGATTATTTTATTTTGCGAAGTTTTGAACAAATTGAATAAATTAATCAAATTTAATACAAAAATGATTGCCTGGTAATTTGTACATAATTTAAGTGAATCGATTATTAACACCAATATTTTTTTCTTTATTTAATAGATTTTTAGTTTGATTGTAAAAAATATATTTAATTTAAAATATTTTGAAAATAATTTAGAAAAGTTAAATGTTCTTCAAATGTTTATTGCATTTGAAGAGACAAAGCAGCAACAAACAGAAAAATGAGTAGTTATATATTATGAATAACTTTTCAAGAGTTATGAAATAACAAACTACGTTAAAATATTCATAGACATTTCAAGATTGAAAATAATTTAAGAAAATAATTGTAAATAATATGTTTAAGATAATATATAAATGATTTATTGCTATCACAAATTTATACTATAAAAATTAAAAGTAAGTTTTTTCTTTTAAGTTCATTAAATTTGTTTGTGAAATTATCATGAAGCCATTAAAGACTTTAAAATTAAACCAGTAGATAGAGGAAATGTGTTCGCTTTCTTGCCTTTTGGAAATGAGATTGGAAATGCTGATGCTATCGCTCAAGACAGAATTTTTATAAAAAATTTGTTTTTGAAATTATTCAAAATCTTAGAAAATTTTTCAAGTACCTCCACTCCAATATAAGAAAGGGTATAAACTTAGGAAAATTAGTGATAAAAAATCTCTGGAACATAACTTGTGTCTTGAGAGGCTCTGAATAACAACACATCCTATCAATAAAACCAATGAAGAAAAAAATCTATACCAATATAGATACTATGTCATTTTAAATCAGTGTTTCTCTATGTTTTATAAAGTCGACTTCATCAGAAACATCGTGAAGAATGTATCTTCTAGTCTCTTGGGGCCAGAGCAGCTACCAGGCGCTTCGGTAGGTGGTGGATCACCGAACGTCCTGTAGGAATGACAGGATAGCCTTGAATATAGAATCAGAGGCCGCGAACCAGCTCCCGTAAACCCTGGTGTTATGCGATCCGTGCCTAGGGCTAATTGGCACCGCGGTATTGGTGTCTTAACGGAGCCTCTAGTTGCCTGGCAAACTTCTAGAGTAATTTGCCTTGCCCAGTATCTCAGGCAATGCTGGGTGGACTTATATTACCTGAGCTTATAAATTGTTATCTTGTGGCTGAAAAGACACAAGAAATAACTAACCTTTCTGCATCTGCAGGTGATGCCTCTGAAGTAGACCTTGCTGAAAAAGACAAGGGAACTCAGAGGCAATCTTGTAAAGAGCAGTAATGAATCCTTCACTTGAGGTAGAAATGACCTCCAAACCATCTTCTTCTGGTGAAAGTCAGGAAGCTATCCCTAGTATGACTTACTCTCTGACCAAGTGGGACTGTTTTAGCAAGACCCTATCTGCTGGAAATGTCATACGCAAGAGGAAACGGCAGAGCATATCATTTATGAATGCGAGGCTCTTGCCCTCCCTAGATTAACCTCTTTAGGCATCATCCATACTAGAGAGTTACACCTAGACTCCATTAAAGGGTTATCGCACTTTATTAATAAAATGGGTGACCCGAGCAACTGGAACTAGGAAACATTGGGTTTGGAGTTAATGGTACAAAATGCTGATAAAAGCAGATGTGCCCAATGACATATAAACCCAATTCTAAGAAGAAGAAGAAGATCTTCTAGTCTTGTACAGGATACCATTTTGTACTCATAATACATCTAAGAAAAATGCATCATTTCTTTAACAGAATATTTCTCAAAACAAACAAAAAGAGCAGAGCGGAAAAATTTTTTTTTATTTCTTCAGTGAACATCAGATGACATTTTAAAATTTATCATGAAGCCTGTTTTTCAGAGAGGGAGAACAACCCCTAAAATACAACAAGTTTGACAATATTTTTGGTCAATCTTCAATGTGTTCTTCGTGGAGATTGTGATTAATTTTAACAATACTATTTATTTATAATGAGAAGCCATAGATGTTTTTTTTTATTTCATTTTTAGAAGAGAATGATGATTTATAAAAGACATTTATAAAATCATAAAAATTTGCGGTTACAATTTTTAATAATATTTTTAATTTATTTATGGGACAAAAATCTTACAGCCATAAATTTTGCATATAATTAATTTAGCAGTAATTTCGCAATACACTTTGAGCTCCCGCATCTAAAAAATCATGGAGGAAGAATTTAAAAGAAAGTAAATTTATATTTTAAATTTCATTTCAATGGATTCGATACTGCATAAATAATTTAAAATATACGTTTATTTATACATTTTCCACGTTATTTTCTAAACTACTCACAATAACCATAAAACTTTTATTGATAAGAAGCGTAAGTTTGCATTAATAAAACAATCTGGTTATGTGTCTTCGGAAAATATTAGAGAAAATAAAACCTCATTAAACATTTGCTTGCAAAATAAAAGATATTTTTTTCTGAATAGATCTCATCTATTCAGATTCATCTAAAACACTTTTCAATTTGTATTTCCCAATGCAAATTGTGTAAGGTAATACACAAATACCACTTCATTTTCATTTACTATAATAATATAGTTATTATATAATAAATGAAAATTAAATAAAATTCTAGGAATACTGAAATAAAAATAAATAATATTTTACAATATAATTTCGTTGAATGGACACTGCTGTCCACCATAAATGCAACACCCTGAAGAAAGCATGCAAATAGGATGAAATTTACAACATGCATTAACGAAGATTAGATATGTAAATGATTAGAATTTCGGAAGAGACGTACATCGTCTCGTGACTGTGGCATCACTTCAAAGCGCTATTTAAGGTTTATAGATTTCAATGATTTCAAGTTCAGCAAATGTGTTTTTCTTGTAATTAAAAAAATGAATTATTCCTAGTAGAAAACAGCAATCATTTTTTTGATTAAGCATCGAGTTCAACAGAGAAAGGTTAGTGGCCTATAAGATTGCGGATTACCTTTCAGGGAAATTGGTAGTTGTTTGTTGGAGGAAAACCAAACAACTGTAATGCGGATATGTGATCGTTGGATGCAGGAGGGTAGAACGGACCGACATGTTCCAGGGCTAGGGAAAACATAAGGGCTGGCTCATCGCTTTGATGTATCACATGCCGCCTTGTCACCGGAGAGGGGAAGAGCGTGACGTCACTGGGCATCCACTGGCTGGCATTCTCTATGCTAGCTTGTGTCTGATCGGAGCTTTCTCATTCAATTTTGGCTTGTTTAATGTTAATGTTTTCATTTTAAGCAAGAGTATTTTTTAAAGAGGAAAACATGACATCGTGTACTGTTGCTACGTGTTCAATTATGTATCGAAATACAAAAGGAAAACACATAATATTTCATCGATTTCCAAAAGAAAATCAAATGCTTTCAAAGGAATGGGTGCAAAAATGTCGAAGAAGTAACAAAATCAACATCAAGAATGCTAGAGTGTGCAGTGAGCATTTTGATTTGAATGAATATATGGACGACATGCAAAATAGACTACTTGGTTTGCCAGAGAGAAAAATATTAAAACCGACGGCTCTGCCTAATCTTAAGTTAACGGCTTTAAACATAATTCAAAATACTCCAAGAGAACAGAGACAAACGAAATAAAGAAGATTAGAAGAAGCTATTGAAATAATTGAGTGTGTGAGTCCACATATAAATTATGTGATGCAGAAAATCAATGTGATGGTGATATTAAACGCCTTAAATGCAATGAATTTTTAAAAAATATAGAAGAATTGAAAAAAAGAATACTATGCGCAGAAAATACAGTGAAATTCCTTAAAAATGAGCAAAAAAGAAATCGAACTTCTACAACAAGAATAAAAGCGATTGAAATCAAATAAAAAATTGCTTTTAAATGAAATACAAAAATTAAAAATCAAAATAAAATTACTTCAAAAGGAGAACGTTAAACTTGGGAAGATGGGGATAAATAATTTATTCCCTTATAAGCGTGAAGATGAAGAAAATAAGAACTAAATGGTCATCTGATACTATTTCAAAATGCATTTTGATTCGGTCATTATCTTCAAAATCTTACGATAAGCCAGTAACAAGCCTTTAAAAGCTGCTTTTGGAGTGCAAAAATACTTTGATACTCAAAAAGAAAATTTAAACGCAATCAAGGAGGAAGTTTTCAATTTACGTGTATTTGGAAAAAAATCGGTTTTACCTTTTCAGAAAGGGATTATTGTTTCAATTCATTCTCTTTAGGGATTATATGAAGACTTAAAATCTATAAATGTATCTTATATTTAAACAAGTAGACTTACTCAAGATGCGCTCGAAAGCCTCTTCAGCCAAATTAGATGTCTCGGGAGATTCAATAACCACCCTTCTCCTTTTGAAGTAATTATTCGCTTATTTTTGTCGCTTGAGAACATTTATATGAATTAGGTATTTAAATAGAAATGCAGCGATAGTATCTCATAATAAAGCTCAACAGAAAAACAAGAAATGGGTCAATAGTCAAAAAATCAAGATAAGCTGAAGCTAACAGGTAAATATATGTTTATATTGGTTATACAATTTTAAGTTAATTTCATTATTAATAATAATTTTTTGGGTTTATTAAATAATAATTGCAAATTTACTAAATATTTGAGAGGCATTTGTAGTTTTTTTCACTCTGATTAAAAACAAAATGAACTTAAAAATAAAAAGTAAGTATTTTGCTTAGAAACTCCACAAGCAGCTTACTCTCCTTGGATGCCTGACTACGTCATCAACGGCTATTTCCGGTGACAGTTTTGGGGAGCATTTGAGCCAGCCCTTCTCTTTCCCTAGCCCTG
>JAJQOW010000990.1:0-69877 GCA_037975125.1 Latrodectus hesperus | reverse complement strand
GCTTGGACATAAATCCCCGTTGCTTGCATCAATGCACCCTAAGACAAAAGTACACATTACCCATTCTATTGATTGTCCAAAAACTTCAATGAAGAACTACATTGAAGTTTTTGGACAATCAACAGAATGGGTAATGTACATCTTTTCTTTTGTAAGGTGTTTCAAAGTACCATGTGTAAATATTACACAACTTAGGGGAAACGTTATAAAATTGTAGAAAAATTTGGTACTATAAATATTTTTAAATTACATCGAGTTCATCATATTTGTATGTTTAATTTTTAAGTCTAAATTTAAATCTTATAAAAAGTTTTTACACTTAATACAAGTCAAGGAATAAAAAGATTTTTTTCCAACAGAAATTTTTTTCATATCACATTCAAATACAATAAATAAATTTTTCCACTGGTGATATCTACTTAAAAAATTCTAAATTCTATTTGAAAAAATATTTAATTTCCAAACACAATGTCTATTAAAGTTTTTTATTGCATTCAATATCTTTTCAGTTCTATAAATTTAAGTCTACATAATTTTTCTAAAATTTTTAAAAAAATATTTTTCAACAGCAATGAATATTTAAGAGATAAATTTTTATAGAATGGGAACCAACTTCATAATATTGAATCTATTGTGAAAAAACCTCTTGTTATATTTAACCGTTTACATTTTCTTTTTGGTTGAACTGAAAACGAATCCTCACATTGGAATGAAATTTATATCAGGATATTGGTCTCTGATTAGTTTAAAATGTTTCATTTCAACTTTTTATTTATAGAGCATTGAATTAATTTAAATCTTAATAATTGCTGTTGTAAACTCAATATGCTGTTAATTATCACGAGAAGTAAGCCATTTTGGATTTCTATTCGTTTCAAACTGAGAGAAGTGAATTGTAAATCCTGCCCCTTTTAAAATTGTCATTTAAAACTTCTTAGGAAGAGAAAATATATATATACTTTATCATATTTTCTCTCTCTCTGTTCAACTCTATGCATCTGATTGTTAAATAGGAAAGTAATAAATCATAATTAAACAATGTGATATAAAAAATTATTAAGATCTAAGCCAATTACATATATAACACTAAAAGTAAAAAAATAGTATTTATTTCTAGTCAAAGGAATAATAATACAATTTTCAGCCATTAATAAATATTCACAATAATATTTGATCAACATGACATTAAAGCCACTGGAAATAATGTATCAAATTTGGTGTTGACCTACTATAGGATTATGATTGGTGCACTTTTAATGTTAGCTAAAGCATTAATTTTGAATTTCAATGACCAATAATTTTGCAGAGAATGAATAACTGATATTTAACAATTACTGTTATTTCTTGTAAAATGAGAAATGGTTGATTTTGGTCTCAATACCATTTAGAATATTTAAATGATTCTTAGAAATTTATATGCAATTTTTATTTTGTAAAATAAGGATGATGAAAAATAATTGCAATCTTATTATCAGAGATAAAAACCCAGATACCCAGATAAAAACCCAGATTTTGTTCTTTGATTCTAAAGAAACTTTGGATATAAAAAGAATATTCTATTCTAAATACTAAATATTCACAAATTTTTATCTATTTTTCTTTTCTCTAATTCAAGCAGAGTATAATATTCAAAATTATTTCAGGAAAATAAATTTAATTTCACATAAGTAAGAATTGTGAGAAAAAAAATCATATATAAAAAAAATGTGCATTATAATTAATGTTATTACCTGTAAAAAATTCATTATTCTCATGCATTTCTTGAAATACTCATGAAATATTAATTAAATTTATACACAAATAATTAACTAACAAGATGCAACTATAAATGTATTTATTATATTATAAAATAATGATTTCACATGTTTATCACTTACTGCTGAATACAGGCATCAATCATTTTAAATTGTTTTTGCGATTCTTTGTGAGAAAAAAGCATTTTCACAATTTTTTCCTTTATTTTTTCAAAACGAAAGTTACATTTTTTTTAAAAAATCTAAATTAGTAATATTTATAATA
The DNA here is from genome assembly GCA_037975125.1 of Latrodectus hesperus. NCBI lineage: Eukaryota > Metazoa > Arthropoda > Arachnida > Araneae > Theridiidae > Latrodectus > Latrodectus hesperus. The sequence goes on along the minus strand of JAJQOW010000990.1, from coordinate 67,858 downwards.
TTATAAAGTAATTTAATACTTGTTTTTTCCTTTTCTTTATCATTTATAGGTATGAAAATGAATTTTTACGAATTTTTCACATTTTTCAAATTTTTTAAAATTATTACAAGTTAAAATTAATATTTTTACAGTATACATAGTTATATTTATTTTAAACAAAAGCGGAAATATATCTTCTTAATGTGATCGCGATAAATATTAAATATTTATTTAACAATAGATTTATGGCAATGTTAGTAAAATTCATACATTTATAACTATCTTTAGTTATGTATATGTATTAATAACTGTTTACACTGAATAATTTTATAATAATTTTCTGTATAATTTAATGAAATAACCAATAAAAACTTCCAACATATATATTTATTATTTCTGATTATAAAAATGTTAAAATGATTTTGCTTACAGGGTTTTTTGATTTTGAAACAAATTGGAAATACTTTGTGAATCTAATGAGTATTTTGTTAAACAATATTTAAAAAATTCAGTAACAAGTAGAAATGCTTCGAAAACATTTTTTATTCCACATTATTTTATATTTCATCATAAAAAATAGGCATATAAGTTGTTAATTTAATAAAATTTGCAATAGAAATTGTAAGTTGTTAAATATATATATTAAATGAGAGAGCGTAAAGAATAAATATCAGTAACTTTTTCTCAATAGAATTTATTTCAAATGTAATGAATGGCCAAATATATATATACAGTTATATACCTATAACATTATAACAAACATTTGGAAAGTAGTGAAAAAGTAATGATTTTATAGTAGTTAAATTAGATTTAATATATCAAAAATAATTTTTGTAAGTTAAGATGTTTCAGAAAAATTTAACTTAAATTATGTTAATTTTATTGCCTAACTTTTAAGAATTAATATTTTATTCAAATATATTTGTTTTAATCTTTCGAAACGCTATTTTCCCAACTCAAAAGTTACCTAAGCCTTATAAAATAAAGACAGGGAGTATTTATATTTCCCTGTATGATAAAACAGGTCCATTCAAAAGTTCAAGAGCAAGTCATAAGTTTTGATCATGACTAACTTTTTTATTGTATCACCAAATTATCTCTTTTTGTGTGGCTTCTTACAAAATATTTTTTCTGAGACATCTTTACGTATTATCAGGAGGTTTGAAAGTCGTAAATGCAATAAAATTTATGCTCAATTTTCATAAAGCTATTTCCTGTCTCAGAAATTAATGAAAGTGATTAATGGATGATTTTTTTGATAAATTAAATATTTTTTTGTTGATCTCGCGTGTTTGTTGTTTGTCTCGCGTGGGTGTAGTTGAGAATCAGAAGACAGTAATCGAAGTTGACTATCAACCATTTTCATGATCATAATTACCTCATTTTCCATAATATTGCTTACAATGAAAATTTTTATCTCTATCTATAAAGTTTTTATCTATAAAATTTTATTTCTAAAATACATGAATATTTCATCTGTATTATTCACTCAAAAGTGTTGTTTTCTTTTTATCCTTCATTTCTTATTTTGCAACAGTGGCAATAATATTATAAATATATTAACAAAAATAAAACTTTAATTTTGTTAGTTAAAGTTTTATTTTTGATTTAAAAATGCGCGGATTTTCTTATGCAGTGCCAATACGAATGCAATTTTTGTTAAAATCACAAATTTCTCATGTGGATGTTTCATTTTCTTTTTGCTTAAACTAAATAAAAGTATGACAAAAAATACTTTTATTAAAGTTAATATGATTTTTATTATAAATTCGAGGAAAATGTAACTAATGTATTTAACATAAATACCCTTGTTTTAAAGACCTGATATCAAAGTATATTCTTAAGAGGTTAAAGCAAATTTTACAACAAATGATTGATGCATAAATCATAACATCTTTATAAATTAATTATTAGATAATTAATAAATATAATTAACTAAAATAATTATTGTCAATGCCCTGGCAGATATTCTAATTAAAGAATTAAAATTATATAAGTTAAATATTTATAATATTAATTCTTATTTTCAAAATACACAGAGAGAGAGAAAATGTACGTAAAAGCAGTTCATTTAGTTCTGTAAAGAAACGAAAGGCATGTATTCTCTCGATTACCTTTTCTACAATTTATAAAAATGCAAAATTAAGGAAAAGATGACAGAAGCCAAAATTATTAAGAGAGATGTGTTATTAATAGACAAAGGTAATGATTATTTTAACAGAGAAGTATCTTGCTTGATTATAGGGGTTTAAATTGACTTTTTATATTGGAAATCTGTAAAAAAACACACATTATACTGCTGTAACTGATAACATATTGCTATAACTAGCAACATTTGTAATAACATCAACGGATACATGAATGATGTATAACAAAACACGAATTATTTTAGCAATGTCAATAAGATGGATGGATGTCACGCATTTAAAACTTTTTTGAGAACTTCGCTTTTTCTAAGGAATTGTATAAAATGCATGTTATTAATATGTATTGTATTATACGTTGAGTAATGTGAATACCATAAGAAACTATATTCTCTTTTACACATGTTTTAAATTTATATTTCACTCTCTTTTGCTATTGTGTTTATTTTCGATTTCTGCAACGCGTTTTATATATGAATTTTCAAAATGTTCTTTTATAGATTTTTAGTTTTTTTAAGTTATATTTTATATGATTCATTGTAAGCTTTAATGTTTGATGAATTTCATTAAAATACATTGTAGAAAAATTTAACATAATAATGTTTCAACATGGTGTCGCAGTTAGCCATGTTGAAACATTTTCTCCAACCTGTTGAATCTACTTGGAAGAGGCCTACTCAGGGCTAAGTACAGGGAAATATGCTGCTGCAACAACAACGTGAGAAATCATGTCACACAAAAGTGAAATTTATTTCTTTATTTTTCATTTAAAATACTCTATGTAGGAATTTTTTTATTTCTAATTTCTATTGGTAATTCAGTGTTAATAACTTCTTTAATGATGCAGTGAAGTATATAAATTTAAATGAAATAAAACATATTTATAAAATTATTTGCGAAGATTGGAAAACAAAACATTGTCAAAAAGAAAGCTTTAGTTTTTATAAAAAGCATGTTATGAAGGTACAAGAAAGCTGTAAAGGGAAAAGAATAAGAAAAATGCATTCTAAATGCAAGAACATAAAAAAAATTTTAATTTTGCTTTTAGAAAAATCTATTTATTTAATAAAATGTGTTTGTGGTGTCCAAAGTTACATGTATTATTTTTTATAATCTAATAAATTAATAGAAGTAATAAGAGTGTGCTTTAGATGTTAGTATTTTAAGAAATAGGGCGAGCTATATTATTAGCTTCAGAAAGTATAATCTTCAAGTGTGTCTTTACAATGTTTATTTACAAAAGAAAAAGTTGTAAATATCGTATAGCATTTACTAGCTAATTTATCAATATTAGTTTATGCATATAATTCTTACCGATCTAGAGTTTATTTAGTTAATATCATACATTAATGTGTGCATTAAATGTTTAAAACTCAATCAATTACATTTCTTTGTACATGTTTTTATAATTTTTAAACGTGGTAAAATCTAACATGCATAAAACATAATTAAAATATTTTGATATTCTATTAATGAGTAATGTATATAAAGATACATATCCTCTTTATTAAATTAGTTCTTTCCATATTTTAATGTAATAAATATGAGCTTATTAAAAATACATAAATGATGTACTTAATTTTAACATATTTATTTTTGAAAGATATGTGATTTGTTACTTTTGTTCATTGGTTTGATATTTATAATTCGGATACCTGCATGGTATACGAAATTGGGACTTTTATTAGGAAAGGCAGTTATTTCAATTTCCTCTGATATAGATTACAGAAAATCATTATTTCATCAATTTAGAAGTATATCAATCTACTATTTAAAAAGTGTTTGGTAAATACAAAATTCCTTTATAATTATGCATTTTGAAAATAATTATATTAATTAAACAATCTCACTTTTCTGAAATTTTCTTTAATTACTTAAAAACATTATACTTTTTAAAAATTCAATATTAGATTTTCATTTTTAATTAATATTCTTCTTACAAAGAAAATAGGTTCTTATAATATTTTCCTTTAAAGCTTTTCTTAGATTTTGTAATAATTTTGTATTCCTTTTATCTTAGAAAATTCATCCATCTTTAAATTTTAATGAATCCTGGAAAATTTTATTAGGATTTCTTTATTTAAAGGTAGTTTAATATTTAGGGTAATTTTTCTTACTATGAACATTTAAAAAACTCGATTGGTTGTAATAAAATATTAGTATTTTAAACTGTGCATTCATGTTATTTAATTATTTTTATATTCTTATGTTAGCTTAGAGAAGATACATTTGCTTACATTTATTTTGGAATAGAGCTCAGTTATATATTACAGGAGAATTAAATTATAAAAGCGTTTGCATGATGTTAAGGAGATCCCCTTTTTTAAAAATATTAACTAAATTTTCCAATGATTCTTCTTTTTTATACATGAGAAGATTTCTTAATATTAAAAAAGGGCATTAAAATTTAATGCAAATAAATATTTTAGGTCACCTATAGGATACTTGCATATTGTTAGATTAGTTTAACATTCTACAAAAATTATTTTAATAACGTATTAAAATTGTTATTTCACATTTAGAAACTAATAAACAAGGTTGTATTGTATTAAATTTTTGTAAATATTTGGAAACTTTTGCTTCAACCAACAATACTATTATAATTAAATAGAGATATATATTATAACTGAAAATATATAACCACAAGAATCAAAAGAAGTAACATATTTGTAGCAGAATTATTAAGAACGAAATGATTCTAGATGTAATGAACTAACTGCATAAATAAACTACTGAGCTATTATAAGGTGAATGCTGCAATTAACAAATCATGTAGATTGAAATGTTTTAAATTAAATCCATATTATGCCACTAATTCTAACTGGTAATCCTTTTAGAAAATGTTGATAATTACTGGGGCGAAAAAAATTTCACAAATGCTTTTAGTGTCTTTAATGTAGCAATAATGTGTCACTGAAAACATTTTATGATATTGAGGCATTCTTTCCTTGTGAATTACCATTTTATGCACTGTCTAACCTTTCAAGCAATTTGTTATAAAATATATTTATTAATTTTAATCATTTATAGAGCAAATTTTAATTTCTTGTAAATATATAATATATAGCAAACAAATAGTTTGATTTTCTAATTTTTAATAATGATTAGTTTTTGAAAAAGAAAAATTATGACTTTAGCGAAAGAAATTTATAATATTTATAAAATAATTTTTATCACAAAATGTTTTATAACGCTACAAAGAATATAATTTAAAATTGTGATTTTTTTATCTAACTCATATTTAATGACATTTTCTTTTTAAGTAGCAAGAAAGTTTTCTTATCCTTAAAGGATAATACAATTAATTACTAATATTCCCACTCTTATATTAATGTCTGATAATGAATAATTTGATAGAAAATTTAAATTCTATAGAAAAAGTAAATATGAAATATTTATTTTTTTACAGAATTTTGATTTTGTACACTATTAAAATATGATTGTTTTTATTATACTTTGGTAGTTTTCAGCTGCGATGTATGTGAGAGTGATAACAGATATTACTTAAATTTTAATTTTCAGAATTATTTAAATGTATATGCCTAACGCTCATAAAAAAATTAATCTTAGAACATTTTTCTCATTAAGAGACTTTCTTTTTTAAAAATTTCATAAATATATTTTTATAGTACTTATAAAGCGTACATTATGTTTCTCATTTAAAAATTGTAATTTGAGATATATTTTACATGGATAAAACATTTTAGAATTTGTTTTTCAAAAGTAAATATTCTTATTCTCAGAAATAAGTATAAACATAATTAAATTTGAATATAGTATACAATAATCACTTTAACCTCGATTTTTATCTCATGTATGAACGTATATTTGCCAATAGCATTTGTCTTCAGCCATTTCATCACACGGCTTCTTTCATTGTGGGAATAGCTCTTGGCTGGATTTTTGATAAGCACAAGGAATTTTAGCCGCCAAAGGTTAAATTTCAGTTTACTAATATAGTTTCTCGATCTTCTTATTAATATGTTTTGATATTCTAAAGTTAAATGTGAAATTATTGTATTATAATTTACTTCAGAGTGCGTTAATATGTTTCTTAACTACTACATAATTAGCATTTCCTTTATTATTAAAATACATTCTAATTTCAACAAAAAGTTATTTTAAGCTTAATTTTAAATTATAGTATGTATATTTTGCCAAGATAAATATTATTTTGGTCGTTGTCAGAGTTATGAAAATAGAAAATTAATTATTTTATCATAATTTGCATAAAAATTCTACTGTTTTTATGAGTTTTACTCTTAATTGTTAGCAGTGTGTCGTTTCTATCGAAGAGGTATTTACGTGTCCTAAGAAAATAAAATTTTGCAAAATTCAACTTGGGAAACACCTGAAAACTGGTGAGAATGTCATCAATTAAGTTTGTGTAACCAAAAATTCATATCCATTTTTTGTATTTTCCTTATTAAATTGTCATACGAAAAAAATTAAACTTTAAGAATATTAACTTATTACTATAATATATTTATTGCATTCACTTTTTTAGAAAATTCGATAGTAAAAAGACAGCAAAAACAATCTACTAATTGAAAACTAAAGAACTCTTTATTTTATTAACTTCATATTTTCTTAATAATCATTTTTTAATAATTTTTCAATTTTAATATTATTGTAAAATGTTCTTACAATTATATTCCTAAATATAGGATTGCTTAACAAGAATATGTTATGTGGTGACCAATAAATATATTAGCAATATAATTTCTTAACTATTTCAAGGTTTGTAGATGATCTTAACTTATGAATTGAATTATTATATTTTGAAGACTATACTTAATTTGCAATTTATGGTAATTAATTATATTTTTAAAAAAATGAAGCAAAAAATATAAAATGAAATGAATAATGTGATATTTTTATATCACAATAAGTAGAATATAAATTGATTTAATGCATGGCATAATTCATAGGAAATTCTTTTAGATAGGAGATACGAATACATTCGAAAAAAATAATTTTTGAACGTCTCTCTCAATTATATTTCTTGAACTAACGCTTTGATTTTATGCATTTTTTTGAGGATATATGGGGCACGGAGTTCAAGATTTTGCAACTATGTTATACTATTCGATGCCACTTGTAATATTACTTTTTGCGGTTTTGACGCTGATGCCTTTTCTTTGAAATGTTTTTCAGGGTACTATTTTAAACAGAAAACCAGGTTTATTCTAAAATAATTCCAATGATGATAAAATAAATTTCTAATGTGTAAATTTAATAATTATTATGTAAGTAAAAAAAGCTAAATATAAATAAACTTATTTATCGAATCCTAACTTATTTTGCTATTTTTTTTAATTCACCTTTTTGTAAAAAGACATCCATGTTAACCTAATTGCGAGAGCAGTAATTCTTATTTCAAGAGGATAATTTGTTCTATTTCTGATATAACTGGAGCGTGATCCTGTTTTTAATGCCAATTTGATGGCATAAAATAGGTTTTATTCGTAATTAGCTCATGTGAAGGGATACAAATACGAATGACTGGCCAAGTGTAATCGTCTTGTGCTTGGGGTTTGACAAAGGCATCCAGACATTATTATAAAAAAATCTAGTTGATAAGCTAATTTCATGTGTAACTGAAAGCTATAAGATTTTTGACAGTGGTTTACCAAGTCATATTTACGCATTTAATAAGTAATATTTATTAGAAAAGTTCTTTGTGAATTGAATCTTGACATTATATTGGGATGCCTCCTTAAGCAGAAATAAATCCAGGAGAATTTATCCATAAAGGAGCCGCAATTTACTATGTGTGATGTAATTGTGCTGTTGAAAGCCTGAAGAAAAGGAATTGCGTAAAAATAAAGCAAAATTCAGATGAAGATTAAGAGAGATGATAGGAATCTGAAAAGAAAGTAAAATAAAATCGCATGTCCTGATGATCGAAGACTCTCATGAGTTCCAAACTTGATTAGGCGTAAGAGCATATATCTTAGCCTAAGGTCTTAAAGTTGAGGATTTCATGATGAACATTTTCTAAGTAAATGCATTTGTCCGACAATGAAATTTTGTGTGACAACATCATGATATATTAGTGCTTGTCTTGATTTGTAAACTTATTGAAAGCAGTCAACGAAGATGACTTTAATATTCAAGTTGAAACAGATACGGGAGCATCAGCTAGAGAAGCATTTGAAATTACTTTGAAGTGGGAAGAGCATCATTCCGAGTATGGCCACAAGTAAATTTTCATTGTCAGGCATATGCGTGACTTGGAAGTATGAAGGTAGTGAAACAGCTTACTTCGACCGAGATGTTCAGCAAAGAATGGCTTTCATTTACAGCACTCATTTTTCTGACATCATTTTTGACTTCTTTCTTGGCTCAAGCAGTCGTTCTAAACGGACGTACTTTCACTGAGCTCTGACCTAGCTGACTAATCACACTGAAGCTATGGTTAGCGTAGCCTTCGACTGACGCGAACCAAGACTACTTCAGTTTGAACAAAAAAAGCAATTTGCATTGCTCCTAATTTTTCTTAATTCCCGACCTGTACTCTAAATTGACGACTGGACTTATTGTGGATTAGATCACTAATGATGGAAATCAAAACCGGAAAGCTTGGACTCCATGCAGAGTCTGAGTACTCTGGATTTTATGAAAGAGCTCAGGATCACAGCTCACTGCTGATCCCACAAGGAACTTTCCACAATCATCTTTAGAAGAAACTGATGATCAAATGACCTTGCGAGAAGCCCATGAAAAAAATATAGCTTTCAGGGAAACTATAAAGACAACTAGTGCAGGTAACTATAGTCTTGATTCTAATGTGACCAACCCCTTCTATTATCCCCCATTCTGATAAAGAATTGTTAGTTAAGAATAATGATATAAACACGGCTAATGTTGCTGCAGGAAAGAAAAAAAAAGAAAACAAATAAAACTACTGAAAAAAGAATTATGGAATGTGAGGTTGCTTTCTTTCCCCTAGAAAAACAGCGAAAACTACGGTTGAGAGTGTTAATGTCCCTGAGAATATGAACGAGAAGTCTGCCACTGAAATTCCCATCAAAGTCCCTCCTATAATTGTGCGTTATGGCGAAAGCCACTGCACTTTTATGGAAAAAATAAAAAGTGAAGTAAACAGAAATATTGAGGCCAGGAACTCTGGCGAGAATCTGAAGATAATCCCAAAATGCCCTGATGAACACAGGGAAATCACAAGATTCCTCACGAAGCTCACCAGTATGAGTAGATACTGCTGAGAAGCAAAAACGAAAAGCCTAAAAAATTCGTAATTAGAATTCTCCCTATGTCTACAAAATGCGACGAAATCGCACATGATTTGGAAACTATAGGATTTAAAATCCACAAAATTAGTCGAATAACGAGCCGGCGAACCAATAAGCCCCTCTCCCTATTTCTCGTCCAATTGTACGAAAGTATAGATGTTAAGAAAATTTGTAACATAGAGACCTTATGCCATATTTCAGGTTTCAGGCATCAAAATTGAGCAGTATAGAGGCCCAAAAACAATTATACTATGCTTCAATTGTCAACGATTTCATCATTCGAGCCAAGTTTGCCATATGGCACCTCGTTGTGTGAAATGTGCAGAAAAGCACAATATTAGAGCATGTCCCAAGGATAAGAAAGTAGAGCAGCCTGTGTGCTGTAATTGCCAGGGTAATCACCCTGACAGCTATAGGGGATGTCCTAAATTCCCTAAAGTTATGCAACCTCAAAAAACAAAATCAAATTTTGTCAGGGAGGAAATATCCGATGCTCGAGTGGCTGCTGGTCGTACAGAGCCCCCTCCCCTAGTCTGACACCCGATACCATCAACCCCCCTAAAGAGAAAATAGCTCAAAATAATGCAGTACTTAAATCCGAAATAGATGAACTATTCGCCTTATTAAAAGAAATTAGAGAAGTCTTCTCTGTTATTAATATATCAGAAGCCATACGGCACATTAAAAACTGCAATAGCAGGAAAGACAAAATGTTCCTCATTTCGGAAATGTTTCAAGGAAACCAAAAATAAAGTGTAATGAGTGCCACACAACGGCGGGAAAACCATCTATTACTAGGATACTATCAAAAGCCTCCTCACCAAGCATGCATGAGCATAAATTATTAATGTCTACTAAACAAATTGTATATAGAACTAACCCATATTTACTAACATGAAAAAAATAATAATAAAAAAATTAAAATAAAAATAATAAAATTGAAAAAAAAGACTAGAAAATTAACCTTGTATATATATAATATATATGTCTCGATTGTTAATAACTGTTCTACAGTTAAATATGAAAATAATTGTTAATTGTACTATCACTTCTAATATGTAAATATCATTCTGAATAAAAAACTAACACTTGTATAATTTAAATGCATCTATAACTAATTCGTACCTGCTCATGCATGTACTAGAATCTTAATATTTTTAATTCTTTAATTATAAACTCATATATAGTTACTGTTTAAATGATTTGTTAAATTTAACTTCAATAATAAATAATTTTAATTAATAATATATTTAATTATATCACTGAAAAATCACTTGAAAAAATTTCTTACAACTAACAAGCCCCTCCCCTTATATGCACTGCAATACTTTGGGCCAATCAGAATCAAGTTATAGTTCCAGTATACTCCTGATAGAAAAGAAGGTAGAGGATCCACGATCCAGGTACCATAGAAGCCAGCCAGCCGGCTCCATTTACAGCACTAAACACACTTATCGTATAAATGTACACTACTTGTAAGTACCTTAGCCTGTAAAAGTATTGCTTTTCATTTAATTGATAAAGTTCTTTTTCTTTAAAAATATGTATTTTTTCTCCCAATTTTCAACATACAATAATTATTTAAAATAGAACCCTTTTTTGACAAAATCCGTGATGTCTGATTCCAATTAATTCAAATAATTAAAGTTCTATTGCACAAGCCTTTATTTTAATTTTAATTAAGAATAATGAATTTAATTCCACATTTGAATTATCATCATTTCAAACAATTTTGTACAAACTTTTGATGAATTTTACACGATTCATTAACGCAATTAATATTTTCAGAAACACAAACGTTGGCTGAACTTTCAAATAAATAAAAGTAAAAGCAAAAATGCAAGCACTTTCTTTTATTAATTTAACTTTTGTAATCATATATATTTCTGAGATAACTGAAAACATCTAACAAGGGTAATTTTTTGTTGTTCTTGTCGTGTGCCAGCCAGAGGCTGGCAATATGGGCTGCGCTGCTCCACTTTTCCAACTGAACCATATTTTGGTGTGGAGTCCGACTTCCTCAGTACACACACGCCATAGGGAACCGTTTATAGAGTAGGCAACCATTCACTCGACATTCATGCAAGGAAATGGCAAAGGCAGGATAGATAGAGATAGTACATCCATGCCCGAACCGGGATTCGAACCCAGGACCTTCCTATCCGCAGTCACACGCTGACCACTAGACAAGTTGAGCGGCTGGTAATTTTTGTAAATTGTAAGTATAGAGCGCGATTTTTTTTTGTGAAATTATTATACTAACATAATCATTTTAAAATAGCGTTTATAGTTATATTTTTATATAAAAGAGAAACATAATCACCAACAATTTCTCTGAATATGCTGCTATTCTTTCTGTGTCTTCAGGGAGTGGATTGTTGAATAATTTTTAAAGAGGTAGCAATGATTCTTGAAATTAATTTGAAATTAAAACTGCTTTGCGTAATTCAGAACATTTGGAAAACGGGGAAGGAATATGAAAATAAATAAATAAAATATTACCACCCAAATTTAAGGTTTTCAATGTTTATTTTTTATTTAGTTATTTTGAAGAGAATATCCTTAAGAAAAAGTTGTATTTTCGAATAGATACCCGTTTTGCTTACATTTTATAATCTAGCCAAATCTCGTATTATATTTTCATCTTGTGTATTAATCAAGGACATGTATTTTAAATGTTGCGTAACTGCCCATAAAGGCAATGATGATTCTGGACCTGAGGTTTACTCTTTCGATTCCCACATGAAGAAAATTTAAAACGCTAATGGATGCTCGCAATTCCGAGAGAAAATATGGAAGTAACCAAACATTCCAGGGTAAGTAAATTAATTTTATTTATTGTTTCATTTGCATGGTTTTTATCTTATTTTATTTTTGAACTTTTTTAATTACATTAATGGTAATAATATGTTATGTCAAAAAATTTCAAATGAAATCAAGCGAATTCCTTTTGAATCTTTCTTAAATTTGCTACGCGTAAAATCATATCGTTCAAATTTAAATTTTCATAGAAAAATAAAATATTTACTTTTCGATTTATTAATAATAAAATGTTTCAGGTAAAAAAAAATGTTATAATAGATAAAACTCGAAGCTATTTCAAAATCAATTTCAGAATGCATCTTAAAATTCATATTAAATAAAAAAAATCTATTATTAGTAAAGAAAAACTGAGATTATTTGGTTGCATGTATATCAGCTTTCTTAATTTAAATTTTAATTCTAGGTATGAAAACTGCATTTCAAACCAAGTGATATTTTAAGAACTAGTGAAGCTTTCGATGAGATAAATGGTAATAGAATAGTCGTAATCCTACAATATCCAAAAATTACATCCTAATTCTGTACTTTGTATCTTTAATAGATGCTCAAAATATTTAACAAATAAAGATGTCATGGAGAGGATCCCTCAATTAAATCACAAAGATGTGAAAATATTCCACTGTATGACGCAGTTGCTCAAAGTAAAAAGAGGGATTTAGAATATAAACAAAAATATTATTTTGTAAATTTAGATAAAATGGAAAAATGCTTGAAAAATATAGACATTTCGGATTTTTGGGCTGTAGTCAAAAGAAATAGCAATTTTTTGTTTTTAAATATTGGTTGTAATCCACATCCAAATTTGAGTACTTTTCTTATTGATGAATATCTGATTACAAATGATTTCTTTAAAACTGTACCAATAAAAAAAGCGAGTAAGTATTTTTTACCATTTCAAATTAATAATGTTAATGACGTTAGTAATATACTACAAAATACCAAACAAATTAAATTAAATGAAAATTATGATGATTATGAAACAGATTTGTATGATTTTTTTTGATAATATTTTATCTTGTTTGGCAGAAAATAGTGTAAAAAAATGCAGATGGATGTTTTGTGTTTAGTAAAGGAGCAGATTTTTTTTTAACAAGTTATAAAACTTGTCGTTTGATCTAATCATAGATCATATGCATTTTCAGCAATTAGGATTCTGAACGAATGTAAAATTTACCTACCTTTTGAAAAATGTGAAAATGGACATGCTGCTGAAGAAGTAAAATTCTTCATAGTCAAATTCATGTATAAATATATTTCTTAAAAAATTATTGAAAAAAAACAAAACAATATAGTGATTAATGCTCAATCTAAAAAAAGAAGAATTCAAACTTTTCCTTATTCTGAAAAAAATTATATTTTAATGTAATTTGTATAAGAAATTGTATCCAATATATTTATTTCCTTTTAAAACTATATAATAATTCTGAAAATAACTTTGAATGTATTCAATAGTTTATTTTTATCCATTGTTAGCAATGCATCAAAATAAATTGTTTCAAAATGTAATAATTATGTACATAATTTAATTTTGTTCTAATATATATTAATAATGTATTAGTGTTCTAATGTGCAAAATTATTGTGTGAAATTTTGTTTCTATATATTCCTTAATCAGTGTATGTCTAACATTTCAAAATGCCAATCTTACATTATTTTTTAAATAAATTGTTTGTCACTGTTGGTTTTTTAAATTAAATTTGTGTATTGTTTTTAGAAGAAATATAAAAAATGTATGATTATAATAAATTATTTTCTACTTTGCTGTTTGACATTTCCATTTCAATACAAAATATTTGTCACCATTGAATGCATACTTGCCAACTTTCAGAAAAGTATTTCAGTACAACTTTTCAGTTTTAATCCGTGTGACTAAAGAAAAAAATTATAGCTCTACCATTTCTTTTTCCCATCCATAGTTTTTCAAGCTGGAGTCTTCCCCCCCCCCCGATAGAAAAAGGGTTTGACGTGTGCATTTTCGGAGCCTCTGCAACCACACAGTCCGAGAAGTTATTTCTCTCTTCCCACAGATGGGTTGAATGGGGTGCTAATTTCCGCTTCTCATCATGTGACTACGAGAAAAGATCGCCATAATGGGCTAAGATATAAAAAATTTTTTTCTTTTTAAACTTTGCCCAGAAGAAACCGAAACGCGTAAAATAATTCATGCTATCAGTAAAAGCGTAAAACCTGTGAATCTTGCGTTAAAGTTGGCAGGTCTGTGAATGCTCTAAATCTATCAATACATGTGGAATATGTTTTGCTAATAATATGTAGTGCATTTAAAAGATTTTAAAGAAATATTTTTAATTCACACACACACATAATAGATTATCTTGCTAATAATTATTTTAGAATAAAACTTAACACCCGGATTTATATATATATATATATTGCATAAAAAGAATTTTATTATGTTCATTTGGTATATTTTTCAATAATCAACAAAGATATATATTTCTTTAAAAAGTACACCAATAAAAATATACGTATAAATTCCGATACTGCGCATTAAATTTCATAGACTTGGTCTTAATAGGAGTAGAAATTTTGTTATTCGCAATTAAAGTTATACTTAACTAAATTTTTTCATAAAGTTGCTCTGTTAATTTTTTAATATTCTTCGTAGAAATAATATCAGAATTAATTTAAAAATATGAAATTTATTGCTTTTAAATAATATAAAATCAGTTTCTTTGGAATATTTTGTTCCTGAACGAACGCGGTTGATATCAGCCGCCGCCTGATGACATCACAAGAGAGTGAGTGGTCTGCCTTTCTTAGCTATAGAGGGTGATGGCATGCATGCATGTCTGGGGCCCGAGTAAAATTCCAATTTTGATTCTTTTCAAATAAGAAGTTATCTAATATGCAGGAAAACTCATAATAAGAATGCAATACAAATAACCAAATAATGAAGTACCCACTTTAAAATTAGTAGATTTTAAAGCATCAGGGTATGAGGGAAAAAAATCTAGTTAAAAAATCAAAACTAAAACTTTTATTTCGAAATGTGTCAATAGAATAATCGATCGGATTTGTGGTAATTTATAATTCATTAAAAATGATCCTAAATATTATTATAATTTTAAACTTCAAAACACACACATTTTAAGCAAGGTGTGCTGTTAAAATGTATATATATTCTTTTTTTTCGTTCTATGCTTAAAAATGCTAAGTCATTTAGATCCTCTTATCCCATGGTTGAACTTAAAACTGTCAGAAATAATTTTAATCTTGTGAACGAATGTTCACAAACTAGCAATTCACATTGAAACAATAAGGGTAATTTGAAGTGCTATTATCTTTTTAGAAAATATCATTATATGGCATTATGAAGGTAAATAGCTTCAAAATAATTTAACTTCTTTAAAACAAAGTTATATATATATAATAAAATCAAAAATGTTTTTCAGCGGAGTTACAAAAACTAAGTATTTTCAGTTTTTCAAATGCGATACACCGTATATTATTTTTCCTAAGTCTCAATAACACCTTTCTTATACGTTGTTTCTCATATTAAGAGAGATTCTATTATCTTTCTGGTGACATTAACACATTTAGTGATTTTTAGGAAATGAAATTGACATAAAAATTGATATTAAAATTTGATCAGTATATTCACATCTCTACTTTCTTCATCTTTGTCGGGTTAATTCTTTTCTTTGTAAAGAAGGGATCCAAGTAAAGTTAATTTCATCAGCAAGTGAAAAAATTTAAAATCGAAATCATCAGAATTTTTAAACATTAATTAATTTTTCTTTCAACTGAAGATTTCAAAAGTTTTGGTTTAGATTGAAGTTTCAACTATATAGAATGTGTATATATATTTAAATAACTGTTTGTGTACTTTTATATCTTTTTTGTACAATAGTATTGAACACGTACTATATGGCAGTATAAGAGCCAATAATTTAATATTAAGCTAATATTTTCATCAATTCTTCTCTTCTAAGGCACTACTGCCTGATATAGGCCAAGGCCGTCCGTCATAGTCGTTGCCATCTACTATTTCCCTTTATTCATCAAATTAAAATTCTTTTCCATCAAGTCAAGCCACCTAATGGGTGGTCTACTGTTTCCCATGGGATTAGTAAAGGTGAGCGTTTATGATGGGTTTGCATTGCCACAATTGTTCTAGTCAACGCAGTCTATTGATTTTCATCAGTTACGAAGTTTATAAAACAGTTTCATTTGCGTTCATATATACGCATTTGAAAGATAAGCAAAGAATTGGTAAAACTGTAAACACGGTAAAAATTTGAAAATATAATTTGTGAAATTGTTTTAGAAAATATAGTTATTTCCGGAAACAATCATGTGGGAATGCAGACAGAAAATAGGATGTGATACAGTATATATTTCACTATGCCCCATGACAATTTAAAAAGCCGAAATGTGAACCCCAGTCCCATATTATTGAAGTGTCAAGATTTCCAGAGAGCTGTGGACATCACTGTATAATTTTTAAAATATCAGACCGTCAGATTTATACTAAATTCAAATATCGGTGTACATTATGGTTTAAATAAATTATAAATGCATAAATAAAAGTTTCGAGATGAAATGATCTCAATTATCCAGATCATGACATAAATTAAAACTCTTATTCGGACAATTCTCAATTCCTGGCCGAACAAAGGCCAAATATGTGTTTCTTTTATATTGTGAAGATGACCGGACACATTATTTATTCTTAAATTCAATTAAAATTGATCGAGGAATAAGAAAAATGATAAAATATAAAATTTCCCGAGTAAAGAAATAGCATTTAAAGAGAATTTTAACAATTTAAGCAATAACATTGAACAAAATGGAAAACAAATCTTGATTATTGAATCAAAAATGAAACTAGTGGAAAAGAAATGGATGGGGAGAAAGAAACAGGTAGAGATCAAACATAGCTGAAGCACAAAATTAATTACCATAAATTAAGAAAAAACTGTAATTCTAAGAATTTTCACATCGTATTTTCTTATATTAATAATTTTGTTGCTAAGTTTTAACCAACTCGTTAAGTAATATAAGGATTTTACTATTTTCGAGCGACCGATTGACAGTCCCAACATACACGTGGTTAAGTCACATGTTTCTTTTCTCCGTGTTTAGTTTTGAGGAATTGGTTCAATTTATTTTAGCTGAGATTTCTTTAATTACATGCTTAATATTCAGGACGAAGTGGCAATTGTTCTCGACCCACAAAATTCTAAATTGGATATAATTTTTATTCCCAATTTAGAAATTACCGCCGTTTTGGAAAAATATGAAACTATGGCTCATTCAAGCTAAATGTAATCATCAATTATTCGGGATTATGTTTGACTTTACGAAATACAACATTGTTTCGGCACTAGATCCGGAAACGCTTTCTGCTGTGTCAGATATTTTGCTGTCACCGCAGGATAAATATATCACACAAAGACAACGCCTGATTCAGGTATTTTCAAATTCCGAGAATCAACAGATCCGAAAGTTACTCTTCAGTTGGGAGGTGACAAACCATTTCATCTGCTCCGAAAAATGCTTGAATTAGCTGGCATGACTTTAACGGACGATTCTTGGTCTTCAGCACCTACCAGTGGATATTCAGTCTCTCTGTGAGCTCTGAACCACTGGCAAATCTCGCAAAAATTTCAGATACAATCACCGAAGATCAAACCCTCTAACGAACACCGTGTGCTTTACGGCTGGATCCGATTTATCCCATATTGAAGCAAATATTTCTTGCTCGCTGCAGAACGAGATGGCCACACTTCGAGCGGAAATAACTCACTTAACCAAAGCTCGAGAGCATAGCGTGGGAACGATTGAGACCGTTCACGTGGGAGATATTAAGCACCACATTGATGCCCGACAGTAAATAACAGCGAGATTTATTATCATCAGAGCTTTGATAGGAACGCGAGGAAATGTCGCCATCCTTGTTCTTTTTCGATTCCCGATCACGAAAACTAGAGTCGGCTATCTATACTCAGATTTCGGTGACATCCACTCCGATAGCCTATAAATCGTGTCGCCTATTTGTTGGACAAAAAGACTCACTTAAAATTCTTAGTAAACTCTGGGTCCGATGTCTCGTGTGTTCCATGTTCTAGTGTTACTAAAAAGTAGTAGCTAGCGTCTCTAGAATTATAAGTGACCAATAACACAAAAATTTACACTTATGGAACTCAAAATTATTAAATTTCGATTTAGGATGAAGATGCAGGTTTACCTGGAAAATTCTTAACGCTTATGTCCCTTTACCAATACTTAGAGATTATTTTAAAGAATTTTGGTCGACTAATAGATTTGAAACGCCATATATTAATAGACAGTACCACTAGACACTCATGCTGACACTCATGACATGACTCAATAGACACTCATGCTGACTAGAAATTTTGCGAACTCAACCGTCCATGTTTCAGTTAAGTATATTTCTGGAGACTCCCTTACCATAAAATGTTGGCAATTTCCAGGATTAATGAATATTTTTCCCAATATTACATTAGTGAAGCACAATAAAGTTCATTACATAGAGACAACCGGTCTTCTCTTGTGCACTTGTTTAAATCCAAAACTATTTGATTCCATTAAAAAAGAATTACAATTTATGATGGAGCACGAGTTATGTAGACCGTCGAGTTCACGCCGACTTCCCCTCTGGATGTAGTACTAAAAACTTCTGGTTTAAGTCACCCAGTAGGTGACTATCGCCAACTCTATGGGTGTTTCATTTCAGATCGGTTTCTCATACCATACATACAGGATTTTTCAAACGCCCTTTAAGGCTTTATACTTTTTCAAAAATTGATATTGTATGGGCATACTTTCCTGTATCGGTGCATCCCGAACACTTCTTTTTGGCCTTTTCGAGTTCCCGTATTCAAATTTTGCATATGTGGAGCCGCTCAAACTTTTCAAGGATTCATGAATGAAATGCTGATTGAATTCGCTTTTTGTATTTAGATTTTTAGTAAAAGTGAAGATGAACATAAATCTCGTGTACAGACCATACTTCAGAAATTCAGTGAATGTGGGTTAACAATTAACATCTCAAAATGCAATATTGGAGTACATGAAACTTCCTTTTTAGGGCATTTAGTTTCACAGAATGGAACAAAGCCCCTTCCTGACAAAGTTACACCCGCATTAAATTTCCCGCAACCTAAAACGATTGAAGATCTTCTTCCGAAATGCAAATAATTAAGCATCACATTTTGCAATCGGGGGAGTATTAATAAATAAAAAGCTGAAAAATTGTAAATATATATATTCATATACAAGATTTATATGTTTGAGTGTGTGTGTGTATATATATTTCGTTTCTTCACAAAATAAACTGCTTTAACATTTCTATACGTTATTCCCAGTTTAATTTTAAATTACCGCTTTACCTCATAGATACTTCTGACAAAAGGTATTGACTGTTTATCACATTTGTTCTTGAATTACATTAATTTTATTTGTAGATTTATATTTTTTAATTTTGGATGATTGTAAATAATATATAATAGCATATTTTGCTTTCATAAGTTGTATTTGCATTTGATTATTTGTTGAAAAATAAACATAATTTATATTCATAATTTTGATTATGTTATAAAATAAACATAATCAAAATTTTGCATTTATTTTACTTTAAAATTCTATTTTCCATTTATTTTAAGTAATTTAGATGCATGAACGCAATGTCATAAAATATTAAAATTAGTAAAAGAAACATAATCCTTAGTTTAAAACAACGCAAACTAATAAATACTCAATTCTCGAACTTTTTTGCAAATTTCTTAATTTTGGGACCAGTGTGATTGGGATGAATGATAGTTGCAAAAATCTATAACTTGAATCGGAACATGAATAACTTCATCACAATTAAGAAATTGAAATATTATGCATGAATTTAAATATTATGTCTGTTAGTTTTAGAATTTTCTTTTATCGTTTTAAAGTTTTTAGTTAAACACAATATAATACCTAACTAAATTAATTTGCGACTTACTCTCAAAAGCGAAAGTATTAACGAAATAAAATCTATGGTTATAGTTTACCTGATGCCTTTAAATTCGCTTCTTTCAGAATTAATGTGAAGCATTGAAAGCATAAATCTATTGTAAGAAATTAGTGACATAAAAAAGTTTAAAATGATAAATCAAGAAACAACATTAAATTTATACAGATTGCAACATTGACATTTTATATACAATGCATTTTTAAATTTAAAAAAAATTATAAAACAAAAATACACAAATATATAATACAATGAAATATACTACATTACAATTATATACAATCATATATAATTAAAAAAATTCCCATTCCAAGGGAAGTTTTAGTAGACAATAAAAATTAGCTTTATAATAATTTGTATTAAAAATATATATCCTTTCAAATAATTTGAAATTTATGAGAGAGCAATAATAATTTTTATTAAAAATATATTCTACACGTAGATTTCATATATATGGCATAATTTTTCAAAGTGATAGTAACAATGATATAATTTTTCATACAATGCATTTTTAAATAATGATAAATATAAAATAAATTATAAAACAAAGACACAAGAAAGTAATACAATGCAATGTACATTACAATTTAATATGAAATATATTATTAAAAATAATAATCAATTAAATTAAAACCTCATTGGAATGAGGTTATTGTAAATAATAAAAAAAGCTTTTAAATTAATAATTTTTTTAAAAATATATTTTTAATTAATTTGAAATTTATAGAGCAATGTTCCATTGAAATTAAATTTTATATTGAAAATTAAACCATTTTAAGTTAGATATTGATTTTATACCACTCTTAATCACGAACGGTATCAATAATTGCCGAACTCCTTTAATGCCATTTTATTTCGCTTATTGTGTTACATTATTAATTACCATTATAAAATATTAATAAAAAATGTTGGCCATAAATAATGAAATATAGCTTTGAAGTGGAAACAGAAGATATAGGAAAGCGAGAAACAGAGTGTTAGTATAAAAAGTAAAGGTTTTCAAAGCCATACTTCTATTTATTATTAATTAATTAACATATCCTATAAATATTTATATAATTAGAACAAAATCAGAAAAATCTATATAAAATAATCGTTCTACCAAAAAGTTAATTTTTCAATGAAACATTGCTAAAAAATACATTTTTCTCACAAGATTTATCGTATACATAATTTTAAAATAAATAAAAAAGAGGAAAATAGTGCATGCCTATGCATTTAGCATGATGAAAAAATATTTTACATAAAAAATTGTAAATTATATGAAATATTCTATTATGTGCATATAATTGACATAAATTTCATGCAATTATATACCTATAGCTGATTTTCTATTAAAATTTTGATATAGTTTTAAAAAGCAACCATGATACGCAATTAAATTTTACAATATAATTTTATACAAATTTATGGTTTTAACTTAATATTTGTTAATTTTTTACAAGAAAGTAAAATTTGTATATATTGAAAATACAGTTCATTGTATTCAATATAAGAAGTATATTGAAAATACTTCAAGTTCTTTTAAATGCAAATAATGGCATCTTTAAAAATGATAAATTTTAAAAGCATCTATAACACAGAAGGTATATAACATTTGATATAACAAAACAGCAAATATATAGTTTCAAATAATAAAGCAATGAATCTGACTGAATTTATGACAACACATTTTAAATCAGTCAAATGTATTTCAACCAAAAATATTTAAAATAAAGTAAAATAAATAAAAAAAGCTTCCAACATTCATAGAAATATTGAATCCTTAAAAAAGTAAACATGATTATTTATTGAATAAGATTTGCATACTTACAGAGAAAATTATAAAATCATAAAATTAAAATTTTTTGTTTGGAACAACATTTTCATGGTTAATACTATAAATGTTGACATTTTTAAAATGTCACTGCTAAATATTACATTTTTATTCATAAAATAAAATTTGCAAGTTCATTCCAGAAAAAAACTAGTTTTCATATATTTCCTGCCAGCATTAGTAGTGATCAAATACACATTCATCCTTATCACCAAATGTAATAAAATTCATCCTATTTAGCTACATTTTCATTTATATTTAGTAGCTATAGAATGCTTAAAAAGTTTAAGAATGATTAGAAATTTAAAAGAAAAAGATACATTATTTACTATAATTAAGCACTTTAAAAATTTTTACCAATTGTCTTCATGAAAACACACAATAGATAATTGTCTGTCCATTATCAAGATTCAAAGACCATTAAACTGAATAAAACATTTAAATGCTTTTTAAAAGCATCATAATTCTTCTAGAACATATGCTTGAACTCTAATAATTAATATCAGATTAAAGCATTTTATATCAGAATCATTACCAAATGTTATTTGTGTGTGTGAATACTGAAATATTTATTAATTTATAAAAAAACATGAGAAAATCCTTTGTAGACTTACATTTTTCAATTTTCAATTCACTTGTTGCTGCTTGAGCAATATGATACCAAATTGGATGAACATAGTACTATAGTAGAATTTCTTATCTCAAGAATTTCTTTTTTGTAATGCATTTAAGTTTAAAATGACAAAACGTTAAGTGTTCAGTCTTAACTATAAAATACTTCACAGAACATATTACTTCCTTCTATTCATCCATTAGAATTAATAGATTATGAAATTAGAATTAATACAACTTTTATTTTTACTTTGCTCCATGAAAGTTATCATAAATTAAATATCTTCAACTTGATTAAATTTGGCAGTTTTTCATTTCTTCAAACAGCGCGCCCACGTGTATAAATATATATATATATATATATATATATATATATATATATATATATATATATATATATATATATATATATATATATATATATTAAAAATATATTATACTAAGCTACAATTTATAATCTGTGGATAACTAAAATTTGAAAGCTATAAAATTATTCAACATTACCTTCAACTCTTAAGAGATTTAAATGCAGGTGCAGAACTGAAATTAGCTGCAGCATTCTTTGATTTCCTGTTGGTTCTAACTTCTGCTCATGAAATGAAATGTTTTCTTAGTTATTCTTTCAAGCATTTGCTGTCTGCTTGACTAGCTATGTCTGGAGAGCAGGCAGCTCGTTTTTTAAATTATCAGCTGAAAAAAATTTGTGACACTTACAAAAATGACAAATATAAAAAATTTACTTACGCACAAAATCCCTTTGAATAAAAATGTTGACGAAAATTCCCAAACTGGTCCCAAAGTGATTTAATATTGTTGCAAATGGAAGATATTAACAATGTAACATTGTAAGAAACTAAAGTTTATTACACAATGGAGGTGTTTTAAAATAAAATTGGGTGTATATTGCCTTATTTTGATAATTGAGATCTGGCATTGCAAAGTTGTTCTAACATTATAGATAGAACCATAATTATAATAGAGTTTGCATATGAAGTCTACCATAGTAATTTTTAAACATGCGTACTTACTATGGTAGACTTTATATGGTAGACTTTACTATGGTAGACTTTATATGCAAACTCTATTATTGCGAGTTTATTATTCCCAGGCATTCACAATGTAGTTCTGTATCTGGATATAAGTTGGTAAACTGAATCATCTAAGTAATAATCGCACATATAGTTCTCCAGAACATACTTAGTTTGAATTAAACCAAAAAGTCAATTTTTTCAATATTTTATTTGATAGGTTGTGTTAAAAATATAATGTGATACAGTTAAATTTTAAAAAATATATTAAATTTCAAAGTTTTATTTTTCAAAAAACTGTGTCAATAATTTTAAATACATTTTTGTTGTAGCTACAAAAGATAAAAAGTCCAGAAATTTTATCATTTGTGTTGCAAAGTAGTAAACGATATATTAGCAATGAATCCTTGTTTGAAAATGAAATGCAAAATTATTACCATTTTTTTTATCAAAGGGATTTTACACATTTACCAAAAGAAGTATATACAGAGATTAGCTCACTTGATTTTACACTTACCTCCTTATCCTTCGATTTGATTTTACCATAACATTAATTTCCTCTTTTCTAAGGTGCACTGAATTTCAATTTTCCTCGTGATAATGATGCTATCATCATCTCTTTCAAAATTCAGCTGAAAGATAAATATTTTTGTTACCACTTTCTTCCCTGTTTGATGAGATTTTCGCAAATGTAGAAATAATTCCTTCGATGTTGCACTTACCTTCTTTTTTTAAAGTGCACTTGATTTTGTAAGCATCATAAAATCATTGTTTCTAGATTTCGCTGAAAAATAATAAGTATTATAAGGTAAAAATTGAAATGTTCTGTCATTAATTTAAAGGCTTTGATAAAAAATGATGTACTAGCATCAGATTTTTTTACAAATTTTCAAGAATCAAATTCTAGTTTCCCAGAATTGAAATTAAATATTTCCAGTAAGTAACATTTCTGTTAAATATATTTTTTTTTAACTTCAAAATTTGTTCATAACTAATTATATATACACACTTGCCAGAATTATTATTTCTAATATTTGATATACATTAAAATTAAGTTAGATAAATTGTGAGAAAAGAAGATTCATATTTATATAGCTTTGTCACACATAAAAATGAAACATACTTTTCACTGATTAAAAGAGAAGATGAAAACTTACAGGTGTAGGAGTAAGAAAGAAGAAGTTCCAGCTCGGTGCGTCTTTTTCGCTTAGGTCGTTGCACGACTCTAATTAGATTAGGATCTGAAAAAACCGTATTATTAAATCAGGCATGAAACTGAAAATATATATATAATTGAATATATGTGTGTGTGTGTACATGCACATATACATAGCTACACCTGCACACTTACAAAAGATATATCATTTCACTTATTGGAAAGCAAATTGAAAATTCACCTCAGTTTTGTTTTATCATTTTTAATTTCCTTTTGTTTTCCCATTTATTTTCTTTATTTCTTATATGCATGCTATTTGATATGTATTTCATATGCCTGTCTTACCATTTCCTGCCATGTATTTTGTCTGATACCTATTTTGAAAGCTTCTTATGTATCCACGTGTTAACTTTCAATTGCAACCAAATTTGTGTTAAATAGTATACTTTACAAACCCTCCTTACTGTGTAAAAGTTATAATTTATAGTGTCTCCATATGATTGCAAGCATTATTGTATTGTCTTGTATGTACTGTGTTCCGTTTTCTTTTCTCCCCAGCGGATCCATCAAATCTGGTAAAACCCTTTCAGGGTTAGGTACAGGGACCTCCGCTGGCGTTTACTTTACTTTACGACCCGCACTATCTCGCAGGCTCATGTACTTTCTTTTTGGGGGCCGTCCTCTACACCTGCCCTGACTTTGAGGCACAGCAGCAGCAGGTGGCAAAGGAATATGCCTTGGGGGCGAGACTGGAGAATCAACTGATGAGCTGGATTCTGCATCAGAAAAAGGAGGTGAGCAATATGTAAATGATGACTCTGAAAAACAATAAGAATTAAGTTGAGAATATTTTGTAATTTCTAATATAATTTAGATTAGTGAACGGTGTCTTCATTTGTTTGATATATTATAAGGTACTTAAGATATAATTTACTTTCATTTATAGAATCATTTTAATTATTACTGTTATTAATACATTAATTATGCAGTAAATGAAATTCAAGCATATCAGTAAGCAAAACCTTGATAAAAGTTATTACTATCATTACTTGACGTCGGGGTTGTAAGCTTTTCATGTCACAACATTTCAAAGCAATTTTCCCATAAGGTAATATAAATTGATATCTTATGTACTTAAAATTATTGATTGATTACTTATAAAAAATTATTAAAAATAAATATAATTTTAAGCCTGATTAAGACAAAAAGAAACTAAATTTACTTATGCAAAAGTATATTTTTATCTGCACAAACAGTAATTTTCTACTCAGAATGAGTGCATTTAAGATATTTTCCAAAAGCTTCTGAAATATATACTTCAGCATTATAAATTTATGTATTAAATATTAGTAGCTTTGTCACTTATACAAATGTTGTAAATTTTTTTAAGAAAACATACATCCTGACTAACAAGTATCAATCAAGCTAGCATGTAACGATTGTTACTTATACCTCAACTATAAAGCTTAACTTTAACCTTGTCCTTTTACCTTTACGTAATCAGATAAGTGTAGATGGAGTGTTTTGTAGTTGCTGTTCGTTGATAAAATGGCAGCATCATCCGCAAACAGGCAAAGAAGCATAGTGTTGGGATTTTGCGAGATATCATTGATAAAAATATTAAATAAAAATGGTGCCAGCAGTGATACCTGGGACGCGCCTGCTAAAATGGGCTCTTCCGGGGAATATCAAGCCTTACGTCAAACTTCCTTTTCGACAAAGTTTTTTAATAATTTAATTAAGATCTAATTAATTTAAACAGTAGACCTCGATGCCAAACATGGCCGAACGCTTTTTCTATATTGAGGAATACTCCTGCAGTAGATCTTCGATTGGATATTCTTTCTGCTATTTTCTCCACTGCCCAGAGCAATTGGTGGGTGGTGGAGAGCTTTCTACGGAAACCAAATTGCTGAGGAATATGATGCTCTTCTGAGCATTAAAGTCTTACAGTTTGTTGAGGATACAATTTTCAGCTATTTTGGGCATCGTTGGAAGTAAGGATATTAGACTGTATCTGGAGGGTAGATTCCTATTCTTTCCCTGTTTGTGAATCGGTATCACCACTGCCTTTTTCCATATTGTGGGAAAGAATCCAATGTTGATGATGGCATTGATTCTGTCAGGTAGTAGCATATTGCACCATCCGGGATTTGTTTAATTGCCTTATTTGTGATGAGGTCGTAACCCGGGCTCTTTCTAGGTTTCAGTTTCTGAATTACCTCTTCAACCTCAGAGGCATTAATTGTCTGGGTATCCTGGGAGGTGATATTTGTGTGTTGGAAATAGGAGTTAACAACATAATCGACTTTCATTTTTAATACTCATGCTATCATTTATTACGTTCTCTTGAAATTGCTCCTCGAGGAAGTTTGCTAAGCTAACTTTTTCTTGGGTTGTTATGGCCATTTTGAAGCCATCTGTGAGGGTGGGATGGATGCCCTTTTTTTATTTTATTTTCTTAACTGCTCTCCAGAAGGAGGCACCTTCAACATTTAAGTTGAGGAGATATGAATTCCAGCTATTGCTATTTCGTTTTTAATTGTTCTCTTAAAATACTTATTTTTGTTTTTAATTCCGTCGTTCTATATTTATCAAATTGTTTTCAGAGTTTATAACTAGATTCGATTAAATTGATGATTTTGTCAAGAAGGTAGTTGTTTGGCTAGGTGGGTTTCTGGCGTTTACTGGTCTCAAGAACATTCTTTATTATTTGAGTTAATTCTTCCGCTTTGTTTTCTATTTGATTCTCTGTAGAGATGGATCTTATGGAATTTGATGACATGGAGTTATTAATGGTATTTATGAAAATGTTCCAGTTGTGGTAAGTGGTGTGGTATTCATTTCCCTGTTGTGTTGTGTGGCCATAGTAGATTAATGCCGGATAATGATCTGATAGTGGGTCTTCAACAGTTGTTAGTTTCATCGGAGATTGGACACATCTTGAGAGCACGAGGTCAAAATAGTTATCGTGTATGTGGCCATAATGTGCAATGAGTCAGTTACAATAAGCAGGGAAATGTGACCACTGCTGATATAGCTCCCACGTGTACCCTCAGAAATGAATTGTTCGAAATGTAATCGAGTTAGTGTACGGTCAAACAGCAAGAGAAAGGGGAACTAAAATAACTCGGGTCATACATTCGAGCATTCGAATTTCTATGGGCTCTTGAGTCAGATATAATTGCTACTTTTTGTGTCCAAAAATCATCAATACTAGAAACTATCACCATAAAAGATTTTAGGGGGAAAATGAAAATTTTGATTTCTGAATAGAAAGCGTATTTGCATATTTAAGTTTAAGATATTTAACACAGAAGAACAAACAATCCAAAACTTGATAGATTTTCCCAGCTAATTTTTCTTTGAAAAACTATTTAAAATATACTAAAATGGGCAATTTTAAAGCTCACTTTATTTTTTAATAATAATTAAATACTTGAAGTAAAATATTTTATTACTTTAACATTTTTTTCAAGCATATATAATTTTTTGTAACTTTTCTCCTTCAGTGAAATACAAATGTCTACAAATACTAAATTCAATCAAAGAATATTGAAAAAAAAGTATTTTATGCATACTAATTAAATTTGTTTTTTAGTCTATCATTATAAAAAAAATATAGAGCTAGTTTTGATTAGAGCAAGCAAGTATTTTTAAATATTAATGACTAAATTAAAAGATATATTCAAAAAATGTATTTTTGTAAGCATAAATTAATTAATACGAAAGAAATTTTTGCCTAATTTCTACAACGATAACTTTAAATCAATGTTATCAGTTATTAAAGCTATTTTTTACCACACACATACACAAACTATTTTTCGAATTAGATACATTTTATTGAAATTATAATGCTCTTGGATTAATACTGGAATTTATTTGCTTAAATTTTTTAATAACTCATAAAAATCACGGCATAATGTTTGTTCATAAAGTGTCTTGCATAAAAAAAACAAATTATAGCAATCATATTAAATATGGAAAAATAAAAGAAATGAATATTTAATATTTACTTCTTTTATTTTTCAATACTCAATATGATCACTATTCATGGTTTTTCATTAAATCTGTAAATTTATATATTGTTGAGTGACAACATTTATTTCGAATAATTAAGGAAACTTAATTGCGCAAATTTTTATTCTCTCTCGCCATAACTTTAAATTATATTGCAAAATCTTGTTAAGATTGTTGTAATTATAATCTGTCTATTCAAAGTTAGAATTTATCAAAATATTCTAACGTTATGATTAAGAAATTTAAATTTATTAGTATTCAGCTAATTTTCGTATACAAAATATATTTGAATTTAATTTTCCTCCATTTCTGTGTAGTATGAAGTTGTCAACAAATTATAGGAATGTCAAAATAGAGGATGAACTAAAGTAACAGAAAATTTGATGTAGATATGGTTAATCTAGAATTAGAAGCAAGCATGGTTTCGAAAAATATCAAGAAAATTTATTAGTTTTATTGATGTTGTTACTAATGACACTTGGACAAGCCAATATCACTACTCGAATTTATGTTGATTGGGAGCGTCTTTCGTTTTAATCAGAGCACCATGAAGGTGAAAGTACGACTTTGCTCTACACACATGCCATAGGTACCCGTTTATAGGGTAGGTCACCATTCACACCTCTTTCATACAAGGAAAGGACAAAGACAGGATATATAGAGAAAGTACACCTTTGCCCGCATCGGGATTCGAACCCAGGACCTCTTAATCCGCAGTCAGGTACGCTGACCACTAGACAAGTTGGGCGGCATTGGTTTTACTGATTACATAATTGACTGTAAAGTGGAATCTCGAATTATTAAGTTTAAACATCAGTTCAAATTTTCTTGAAAACTTATAAATTTTAAAGTGATAGCGTATATAAGAGAGACGGAATGGGTACAAATCCATTCAAATTATTTAAAAAATGGATTCAATGAAATATATGTTTTTAGACCAGGAAAAAGAAAAAAAATACATTTTTGTTTCTTTGTTGATGTAAATGCTTTTTCCATTTACTCCTATTCTCAGAAGTGAAATTCTGCTTGCTGATCTTATACGAGTAATTACTGCAATAATTTCTGAATCATGTCTCACTCGAGCAGCAGTAAGAATTATATCTATCTTTAAAATGCGTAACGCATGTGATTTGTTTGATTTCATTCAATGTCGAATTTTTGAGTATAAACATATAGCAAATATGATAGTTTACATATAAATAAAATAATTTTGCAGATTTGTGTAAAACGCTAAGAAAAATATTTCAAATATCATTTCGTTGAAAAATGAATGGTTTTTTTCCTATTCCCCCTCAATTTCTAAAATTATAATTAGATTTTCAAATATCACAACTAGATGATTTTCGATTTTATAATTTGCAAATTATTTTCTTATCACAGGAAAAAAATTCTATTATGAGAGGCAAAAATTATATTTATTTTAGAAAATTAATATCTAGTTGAAAGTCGCATTTTTTATTTCAATATATCATTCCCAATACAAATTGTTAAAGAAATTATGTTTTGAGCATGATACATAACTACAAATTAAAGTAACTTGCAATATTAGTAAAGTGAATATAAGTATACGCCGCCCGCCCTGTCTAGTGGTCAGAGTCCCTGAATATACGGACAGGGAGGTCCTGGGTTCGAATCCCAGTTCGGGCATGAATGTACTATCTATCTATCTATCTTGTCTTTGTCCTTTCTGTGTATGAATGTGTTATAAATGGTTGCCTACCCTATAAACGGGTCCCTATGGCATGTGTGTCCTGAAGAAGTCGGACTCTACACCAAAATAGGGTTCAGTTGAAAAACTGGAGCAGCACACCCCATATTGCCAGCCTAGCTGGCACACGACAACAACAAATATACCTTCTACTACATAAGAGACTGTTCATATCGTTATAAATGCTTGCATACTTTAACATACACAATAAATACGATATCTCTATAAAATAATTTTAGCAGTTATTAAGGATTTTCATAGTAATAAAAGTTGAATGTTTTATTAAAAGTTATGTAATTCCTATCAAAAATAAAGTGTGCAAATTTTTCAATAATTTTACAGTACTATTTAACGTTCAGAAAATAAGGATCTTAGCAACTTGTTATTTAATTTAAATCACGAAATTAATTTTTTAAAACTTTATTTTGTTACACCAACGATTTATAAATACAATGAGACATTTAAAATGATTTCTCTACAATCAAATATTAAATTTTTTATTAAAATTGACGATATAAAATTAGTTAAAATCCGAGTGATCTTAAGGAGTAATTATTCTACTAATAAAATATGATTTTAATTTTGTTTTTAGTGTAATAAATTGCGAAAAAGTTACGAAAGAAGACTCATTAATAATTAGCATAATAGCTATTTAGTTAAAAAGCTAAAAATATCTTAGTCAGTTTACTACTTGTACAAATAATTTACAATTTACTGAAAACTTTGCCATTTTAAAAAAAAAATTAAATATTTTGATTAAATATCTAAAATATTATGAATTTCTTATATTTAAACTTTAGCACGAAGTCACATATATTCATTTCATCAAGTATAATAGTTGTTAAAATTAAAGTATAAAATATTTTTTTTTCTTTTTAAGTACAGTATAAATAGTAAATGTATATAACAGTCGTGTATAATTTAAATGAAATTTATAAATATTAACAGATTCAGAATAGTGATTGTTATCATATTTAATATAATTTTCAAACCTTTGAATTTAAAAATTATTTAGGGGATTACATTAAATATCATTGGAAATAAATTCATAAATTATTAGAAAAAACTTTGTATTCAATGTGATTAGAAATTTATAACAAAAACTAATGAAAATGCCTAAGCAGAACATTCACAAAACAAACTACTAACATGTGGTTTACAGTGGTTGAAAAATGTCGATGGACATTTTCATGGCGAATCAAACAACAAGATGACAATACATTGAGCTGATCTGGGAAAAAGCGGATTTACGGCCCATCGTGGATTAGTACTCACTTAAATAAAATAACGTGCCTTGTAGCCGATAACCCTGTCTAGTGGTCATTGTACATTCCTGCGGATAGGGTGGTCCTGGGTTCGAATACCAGTTCGTGGGCATGGATGTACTTTCTCTCTGTCTACCTTGTTTTTGTATGAATGGGTTGTGAATGGTTGCCTACCCTATGAATGGGTATCTATAGCATGCGTGTACTGAAGAAGTAGGACTCCCCACCAAAATAGGGTTCAGTTGGAAAAGTGGAGCAGCACATCATATATTGCCAACTTAGCTGGCACAAGACAACAATAACTCGCTTTGTAGCGAAATCACAAAATGATGTTCCCAACAGGAATAAAGAATGGATAATATTCTTCTCATAACTGAAGGCATGTAAGAAATTAAATATATTTATTTTACAGAAAAAATACCAGGGAAGAAACAAATTAAAAAATTTTCCTGGTGTATTTAATTCATTCATTTATATTTAGAATGTTATTTAAATTAGAGCATTTTCATTAGAGAAATTAGAGCATTCCCAGTTTTAAATAAAGGAATTCGTGTAATAAATGCACTGGTCAGTTGATAGGGTAAAAAAAATGATGTGGTCTTTGCCAGAAATCAGAAAATCAACAGCATCTTGTAAAACATGTGAAACGACATATCCCTACGTATTTCTCAATTTCTCAAAGATGATATTTTGAAAATTATTCTAATGTTAACAATATATAAAATAATGTATACATTTAAAAGTATATTTTTTCAGTATGTGATTATAGTTTGTGTGCGTATATATATATATATATATATATATATATATATATATATATATATATATATATATATATATATATATATATATATATATATATATATATATATTGGATAAAATCTCATGTATAATCTTACAATATTATTGTTAATGTATACTTTTTTAAGCATATGTAGAATATTTTTAGCTATTATAAAAAATGATTTTAATCATTGTTCATTGACTGCATACTTGAACTACCCAATGTCATTTATGAATTGGTTTTCAGCCATGTTGAAAGTTAAATATTTCACGATTTTTAACCACGAATGAGTTGATAAATTTTTTCCGACTTTAATAACACCACAGAATAATTACATTAGTCATTACAGTTTTTATATAAAAAGCTCTATCAGCATGACAACCTATTTCAAACCTGGTTGATGTTTCGTCAATTAAACTACAGATTCTCAAACAAAATATTAAATGCGATAATAAATCACACATACACACACATATGCAAAAAAATATACAGTTGAATAAAATCCTAATTCATGGTTCAGTACGGAATCTGTCTTCTTCGTTTTCATTTGTGAATATAGCACGTAATTTAAATTAATAGGTTATTTATTTTATTTGTAGAAAGAAAATAGTTTTTGATTTCATGTAATTAGTTCTTACCTATGCATTCCTTTTTCTTTAAACATGTTGAATTCGATTTTTCCCAGGTAAATAGTTATTTAATTATCTTTAGTGTTTCTAATTTATAATATTTTTCTCTGATTATTTTTACTTAGAACTCTCATTACTATATGGGAGTTTTTATAGGACTTGTTGTTTTAAATGAACAGGTCGAATGTTTTTACACAAAGCTAATTATGGACTAGAATTAGAAACTTGCTCTTCCAGATGGAAAACACTTGATTTGATATTACCCACTGTGGAATAATTTAATTGTTACACATTTGTGTTCCGTCGTTTAACTGATTCGGAATACATACTATGAAAACTTTTCGGGTTTTTCTTGTGACGTTTTAATAGATTCTGTTATCTATAAAAAATTTACAAAAAACTATAATAATATTGTACTTTTTTAATTTTACCATAAAAATTTGCACGCAGAATTTAAAATGAAAATATCTTAAAATCATAAAAAAATTAAATGAAAATATTTAAACAGTTGACTTATTTTAACTATAATCAACATTGTCCAATTACTTTCAATTCATTTCGCATTCTATTATCGTAACCTGAACTTTTTCGCTCTGAAAACATTCAAAATCGTTTATGATCATAGTAAAGTGGAAATTAAATTACTGAGCAAATTTTAAACTGAAAGCTATAGGGAAGGCAAATGAAAAAAATGTCGACAAACTCGTATTGTAAGATAAAAAACAAAGCATGCAATGTACAAAAGAAAATATGTATTCCATTCGCAGTTAGAAAATAATCCATTTCTTTTATTTAACTATTAACCAAACAAATATTTTTAAAATATATCTAACCTCGTTTTAAAAGTTATTAAAATCTAAAAATTATTAAGATTTACTAGAATCTTCTCGGACATCGATCGATGTTGTGCTTTCATCTCAGTTAATCGCACTTTGCGTTGAGGTGAATTCAAACTTTATATAAATATTTTTTTTTTAGAATTTACTATATTTTTAATCACAATGAGTATTTTTTTATTTGACACCAAATTATCTGCAGTATAAGTTTTGGACTAATCGTCGAAAAATAGCCGCGAACTATACGCCGCTACGTATTATGTGACGCTTTTTTCCCCTTTGTTCAAAGAACGGGGCTTGCGGATAATATACAGCAAAATACAGTAATTAAAAATTAATATTTCAATATGCAATAAATTCATCTATATGCAGTAAGATGCAGTAAGTATATGAGAGTTCAAAATTCAAAAATCACTTATTTTTGTAATACCTAAGTGACTGCAGTATTAAATTAGAAAAAAATTCTATAATTTATATAATAAAAGAATGTTCAAAGCATTGTAACTGGGAATTAAGTTTTTTACAGTTAGAAAACACTATTCTGGCATACCATTATTTAATTAAAAATAGTAGCTTGTTAAGTTATATATATATATATATATATATATATATATATATATATATATATATATATATATATATATATATATATATATATATATACATTTCAATCAAAAAATTATAATTATCGAAAAACTTACCATCATAAGATACAATTGCTCGTCTCTTATTCTATACTGGTCTGATTTCATCTTTACCTTAGTAGCAAAAATATCACGAATTAAAAAAATTTTTCGTAGATATAAATAGGAAATATATTTCAGTTATTATTAAAATTAATGCATTTTAAATCTAGCTTTATATTTAAAGAATCTACATTAAATTACTTAAACAAATATACATCACAGGCTATAATATACAGACAAATATAGCAGTTAGGGGGGGGCTTTAAACTTAATTATCATTAAGACGATTAATCGTAAATATTCCAAGATTGTATTTATTTATATTTGTAAATGTGTTAATTAAATATTAGGCTATATAAGAATTGTTAAATAATTTATTTATGCCTTGGCCACTCCCCATCCCACATGTATAATAATGAATGTTAGAAACTGATTATTCATTTTATATTATTTTTCTTTATTCGTTTAGTTAATCGCTTCATTAAAACATACTCATATTGAATTTAAAAAGTTAAGTAAATTGGAATTTTTCAAAATTTTTAAAATACTTCCAAGCAAAAATTATTTTATATTAATAGTTATCGTTAATATAAGCAAAAATCTGTAAAAAATTGATAATGTAATGTATGTAAAAATTTAATGAATAAAATAACTTATTTTTAATAAAAGAACTTACTTGAAGACGAATCACTGGTGCGTCTTTTCTTGGTAACCAGCATTGCATTGCTTTCTTCTTCCTCCCCATATCCTTAAAAATATTAGGAATAAAATTTTAAGTGCAATGTCATTACATTCCATTCATTTTAAAGTTATACCAAACAGTTAAATTTCCTGTATAAACAGCATCCTAGTATAATGAACAGGCCAGTATAACACAATGAAATTTTGTATATGGGGTATACACAAGATATGCTCATGGAATTTTGTAATAAATTTTAGCAACTATTATATCATGTTATGAATTTTTTGTGGTTATAAATTACTAATATATTTTCAGTATATTATTATTTTAAGATAATTAAATTTTTGAACATATAAAAGCAAAAACAATGTTAGACATTTAAATGGAATGTTGTACAAAAGTTTGAGAAGTTTTCTAATAGAACGAAATTTAGCTCACTGTGCATTTTCTTTTTGAATAAAGTTCAAATATGCCTATGCATCAATCATCCCGTCCATTAGGCAGTGGCATAGCCGAATCTGAGATTATCGAGGATGGAACTTTATTTTGTCACTTCCACGAGAGAAAAAGCGATGAAATTCCCAACTGAGCATAAGCAAGCCGGGCATACAAAGATTAAAAATGAAACATTCTTGCTCAAGAGTGGATGGGATCAAGCCAGAGACCCTATGTTCCAAAAAACATGGTCTTTCCACTCCATTATCATGGTGAGCCCTTTTGAAAACACTTTGGCATCTCAGCTGGTCGCTGTTTAACTCTTTGAGGGGCACTATAAGAAATTTATCATTCTCTAATATAAAAATGGTCTTTACCTTACCATAAGGGTCTAAAAACACACATTATGCATTCAAAATATTTTTCAAACCACTGTATATTTGTGAGGGTGGTGTTGGCAATTGCCAACACTGCCCCACTAGAATTTAAGATGTTGCTTGAAACAATACTTTTACTCTATAAATGTTAAAAACATAAAAAGTGATGGAAATAAATAGTAAAATGTTCACTTATAAATAAAATATGCTAGATATTCAAAAATTACTTTTTTTGGCTATATTGTTTTTATAGATAAAGGAAATAATACTTAAGACTACATGATAAAAAGGTTCATGACATAACAAATATAGATAATAATATATAAATTTACACTATTCTCTAAGAATATGAAATGCTAATGCAATAAAACAATTAGAAAATCACTATGTTGCATATATTTGAATGGTTAATATATATATAAAATGTGACAAAAATTAATTGTATTGAAGACCATGCTTACCAATAATTAGAGACAGAAAATGAATATAAAAATGTAAATTATTCCACAAATTTGTTTTAGTTATTTTGAATGAAATTTTTCTAAACATTCGGGATTCTGTTTTCTTAGACATAGACCTACATTGCATGTCTGGCACATAATTCTTGTAAAATGTGACATAGTTTTAGTGCTACAAAAAGCGCACCTCTTTGGTTTGCATTTTACAAGAAGATGGTCAGCATTTTTCAATCGAGTTTCATCAGAAACTTGGTATTTCAGTTTCTTTTTATGTTGAGAGGGTGTTGATTTCTTTTTTTATGGTTTTTCCTTCGTTTTCCATAGCTATTAGCCCCATTACTATTTCCCTTCGAAAGGTTTTTAAATTTTTAGGATCTGTTTCCAAGTCTGGCCAAAAGGGTGTACAAAATGAATGCATTCCTGAATATCAAGTTTTTTCCATGACATATTTTAATAAAAGTTAATATCATTCAAAATAAATAAATATATCGTTTTGAGTAAAAAAAAATTAACTAATAAAGCATAAAAATTTAAACTTCAAACTAACAGAATCGGTAAAGCAAATCAGTAAAATAAATGGAGCTAGTGCAAGGAATAAAAGCATCCCTTTCAAGAGAATAAAATACAAAAAATGAGGCAAAAACAATCCCTTGTGAGTTTCCCACTCTTCGTCAACCCCTACCCCACTCCCCCCACCTCCAATCCACTCTTTGAAATCAATCCCAACTTTCTCTTTACAGTGTAAATAAAACGCAGTTGCATATACTTGAGGGAAATTGAACTCTTCAAAACACAGTGCAATATTCGCTCAATCTCTTCGGGGTAAAGAGAGAGAATCACCAACTTGTTGTCAAATGACAACACTTGGAAAAAACTAATAAAATGGAGTGTATAAATGCAAATTATCTGGTGGTAATTGCACACCAAGAAAATCATATGCACGAAGAAAAATAATACGTAAACTGCATTTAAAAAAATATATTTTATTATTTTTTTTTCAGAATTTTTAATTAAACGGATTAAAAACAGTCAATTTCCTACGCTTCGTTCTCAGATGTATATTAAATTTTTTTTGTGCTGCCATCTGTTATGTATAAATGGAAGTTAAATGATGGATTCTGTTTAGTGTTTGCAATAAAATAACGCCTGAG
This sequence comes from Latrodectus hesperus, assembly GCA_037975125.1. NCBI lineage: Eukaryota > Metazoa > Arthropoda > Arachnida > Araneae > Theridiidae > Latrodectus > Latrodectus hesperus. Next base: position 30,023 of record JAJQOW010000990.1, on the reverse strand, counting down.
CGTTTAGAGAAAAATATAGAAAATGATGTTTGCATTTGCCAACACCGAGGCTGAGAGGGCTAAAGGCTCAGCAAGGATATACTCCTCATTTGAATTACGTTATTAATATAAAAAATAGATTCATTTTTCTGATCATATTGTATTTTTCTAATTTTAATACCTTTTATTGCTCTACTATGTTTTCAAAACTGTTTTCACAATGCAATTTGTTTTGATTTCGCATCATCATTTATAATGCACAAGATTTGTAAAATTCTTTGACTTGCGCTAATTTCATTATATTCCAATTTCACTGTACATAAATTATGTCTTTTTTATTTCTTTTTTTTTGTAATGAATGAGAATAAATGCTTGATACTTTTAAAATCCTTCCAAAAATATTCCAATAAAAAATATATTCAAAAAAAACAATACTTACAAATCCGGCAATACTTTGCCTAAAAAAATATTAGTATTTTTAACGGTGAATACTGTGTTATATTCCTACAAATAAAAAAAAATTTAATTAATTTTTGAGAAAAGCATTTTATTTGTGCTTGTAATGAGTTCATTTTTAAATGCTGAGATTATGACACTGATCCATCAGAAGAATTGCAAAAATAATGTTGTTGTTCGCATATGTTATCGGAATATAAAATTTCTTTATTGGATTTAATAAACCGTTTTTCGATCATTTGTTCTTGTTTAAAAATTCGATGAATATGTATCAAATTCCATCCACTAATCGGACCATATTGGGGCTTAATACTGCTGGTCTCGACTTTTACTGAACTTTTAAAACACGATGTATATAAAAGAAGTATATAGAATAAATAAAGTAAATGTTAGAGTTTCTTGTTAAGAAAAAGCCATATCAATATATATATATATATATATATATATATATATATATATATATATATATATATATATATATATATATATATATATATATATATATATATATATATATATATATATATATATATATATATATAAATATATATCGGTGCATTCGTTGCTGAATAAAAATATCAAAAATAATTTTATTGTTCCAAAATAATCCATTTAATTTTTATTTTATTAAAAATTTAAGATGCATTAATTTTTTCAGCTTATTTGCAATGATATATGAAAAATTTTCATTCGGAATAATTATTCAAGTTAATAAATCAAAATCCTTTTTATTGTAAATGTAATTAAGTTAAAATATGAATTGTTATATATTTTTTCAATATAATAAGTAAGGTAAAACTAAACTCCATGGCACGACAGCCCATGTGGGCCAAGGCCTACAGTGCCCATAACTGTTTTCATGACCGAGGTCCCTGGGGTGCGAAGCATATGTGCCAGTTCGGTGGTCAGCCTAACGTAAGACCCCCAGTGTTTAGTCCCCAAGCATGCTTGGTACTCAGATAATCGACCCACTGAAGGTATGAAAGGCTGAGTCAACCTTGTCCAGCCCGAGGATCGAACCTTGGATCTGTGTCATGGGAGAGTGAAACGTTGCCACTAAGCCACCGGGCTTCAATAAGTAAGATAACTTTTTATAAATTTCACTTAGTTTTAAAATTAGTAAACATTTATTTTTATAATTAATTAATTATAAAATTAGTAAATTTTAGTAAGTCCTTCAATTTTGAAAAATAAATTACATCTATCATTTTCATGACTGGAAAATGTGCCTACCCCGGAGCGGGGGAACAGGACATTTCTTACCCCCCCCTTTCAAAAAGGAGGGTGTCATGTTCTCCCCAAAGTATTGAAGATTTTAGGGTGACGAATTTATTTCCTTTTGAGGATCAATTCCCCTGCAAAGTCTGCCGTAGTTTTTAGGGAAAAAGTGGCTGGATTTGCAAGAAATTTTAAGGTTGTCCGATAAACAAATTTTTTTTCATCAGATTTGGAAAAGTTAATAAAAATTTTAAATGATATGTTTGCGAGATTTAATTTTTAACTAAATCCATTAAAAGCATTGATAGACAATTTTTAGTTCATCAGTTCTGCATGAAATCTTTGCGCCAGTAAAATTATTTTGCAGTTTATTGTATAAATATTTTATATGTTTGATTGTAAACTCATTTTGATTTTGACTTCGGAATAAATTCGAAGTAATCAAATCCTGATATGTGGCACATATTTACTTATTCAAGACAATTTTTCTGAAATCAATTAAATGAATATCCTGAATTCTTAAATAATAAATGATCCAGTCTTCTACTACACCTATAACTGCCAATATACAATTACCTTTTAAAATCTACAGAAATATAATTTTTTACAAATTCTACAGAATTAGAATTTTTCTCATACCAATGCAGAAAATGTACTTTATGTATATTTAATACCCACAAAATGCTACAGAATTTTTTCTCCTAAACACACATTTAGGGAAAAGTGTTTAGGAAGATAAAAACTCTGTAGAATTTTGTGCGTATTAAATATAAATTATATAAATATTTAACAAGAGGAAACTTATAAAAATAAAATGTAGTTTTTCAAGGTTAATAAAATACACAAGTAAGTTATACATTATTCATAAAAAAAGTGTGTAAAGTAGTTTCCGAACTATTATAACATTTTTGACCAAAATGAGAATCAAACTCGTTGAGCATTTAAACAAAGATCAGAGCGCCAAAAATACAGGGCTATGAAATTGTGAACTAAATTTAGTAACACAATAAATGACACTAAAATTTATGTATGATTAATTATTGATCACAATTTAAATATTCATACCTTTCAGAATGTGTGTGAATCATCCCTTCAATACTTTAGTATTATTGGATGGATAGCTTAAAAATTAAAATATTTTTTTATAATTAAAATCTGTAAAAGATTATATTTTATAAAATTTTGAAAATGTATGTTGCTTTCCTTTATAAGATTACAGTTCTAATTAAAAATAAGGATAATTTTTATAAAATCTTGGACTTTTCAGCGTAACTTTTAAATCACACTCAAACATTAATTATAATGTCATTTATGAATGTTAATCATAACAAATAAAAAGCTCTCAACTTCTAATAAACAGTTTTTAGCTATTTTAAAAAAATCTAAGCACATTCGAAGTGCAAACAGATGAATTGCGCCTGACTCACGTCATCGGAACTTCCAAAATTTAAAGAAGGATTTGAACTCCAGTGGCTCAGTAGCTTCACCCCGCTTCCCGTAAGCTCAGCAAAGTGAAGCATCATTTGCCGCGGGCAGTGGTTGGGAGGGTGACCACGGTGTACTCTCCTTCACTGGGTTGCTGGAACGCCGTGGGTTGGGGACGTGTCCACGTTCATCTGTGACGTCCAAAGTCCTTCCGCTGGTGTGGCTTAGATGTGGAGAGGAGAGTGCCAGCTCAGGTGTGGCCTCGTCACCTGACCGTGGTTCAAAATGACGAGGCACCTTAAAAAGAGCAAAGTCGTACTTTCACCTTCGTGGTGCTCTGATCCAAACGAAAGACGCTCCCTATTGACTTAATTCGCACTGTCCAAGGCATAGCGAACTTGACTTGCCTAAGTGTCATAAGCAACAACAACAACAAAGAAGGATTTAAAATTATAAAAATCGATATTACTTTAAATAACTCTATTTTACTCATCCTTAAACAACAAAAGCGTTTGCTCAAGGAATAGACAAAATCAAGTAAATTAGAAGCAGATGAAAAAAATAATAAACAAATAAAATGAAAGAAAAAGCGGCAGTGTCTAAGTATTTAACTGAAGTTTTTAAAATAGAAATTTGTCAAACGATATAAGTTATTTTTTAATTTCAACAAAGTAAATGAAAATGAAGTAAGCTACGCAGCTTAAATTTCAGAAACCAAAAACTTTTATTTTAATCATGTTGACATTTTGATATTGTGTAATAGACAGTCTGATATTTGTGAATTTGAAAACCCACTGTGTTTTCCTTCAAACATAAAATATTTTCAATTTTATTTTTATTTAATTCTAGCAACACATTTTTATTTTGACAATCGATTAAAGGGGATAAGTAATTCCAAAAAATATTGCATATTTTACGAAATGTATAAACATGCCATAGTGAAAAAAACCTGAAAAAAAATTCCTGCGCACATCTCGACAGATGCATACCCAAAAAGAGAAACACAACATTATTCTCTTTTTGTTCAATAGGGGTCGAACCAGAAATCTTAAGAATATGTTTCTTATAGACAATATGCCCGTTACAGAGCACATTACAGATCATAGTGAACTCTTTGCGAAGATATTGTTCGATATATTGAATCAAAGAATTAAGTTATGCCGAGGTCATCGTATAATAATCAATGAAAATTAATCAAGAAAATAATAAAGTATTTGTTATTTGCATTAGCATTATGGCTCAACAAATTTAAATGACTTTGGTGAGTCAATACCTGCATTGTCATCAAAAAAAAATATCGTTTAATTCACAATTATCTCGGAAAACAATAATGTTATTTATTTTTGAATAATTTAGTTGTTTTCTGATTTATAATGATTACACACAATCAGCTCCTCAAATTATGGAACTTTTAAAAAATTTCATTTAAAATTAAAAAAATTAAACTTAATGTATACAATATTTCTCGAAATATAAAGAAAAATGTGCCTTTTTTTCCTTCAAGCGCCAATGCACCTTTTTTCGTATTAGGTACTTTCAAATTTCACGAATTTCGGACCCCAAGGGCCGGCAGTTAAATCTCTTTCTTTTATTCAAAGGAAATCTGATCGGCAGAAATTCGAACTCTTGAAAAAAGGGAGAAATCCCTGCCTCAGAGTCCTGTTCTGAGAAATGGTACTACACTCACTGCCAGAAGGAAAAAACTATCTATCATTCAGATAAACCCATACAACCCTACACTTAGAATATTTAAACAAACAATGGTTTTAAAAATGATTCCAAGAATCTTAGACCAATAATTACATATGCTTTACCAATTTGATGAGGAGCATGTGATACTAATTTAAAAATATTCAAATCCAGCAAAACTAGTTTCTAAAACTTATTTCTTCTTCACTCGCCTGACAGCTTAGGGTGGGCTTTTGCCTTCCTCAGAAGTGCATACCAGGACCTCCTATTTTTGGATAAGGTCATCCAGTTTGTCACTTTAGTGTTTTTAGGTCGTTTTCAAGGCAAGACTTATTTCTAACTCGCAATAATATTTCAGAAATGAGCCTATTAGAGCCAATTTTAGAGGCTTCAAATTTTAAGATAACCTATGCAAAATAAACAACTTTGAAGTAATGGGACTTGAACCCTACAACTCTTACGAACTAAAAAATTTCCATACACCGAGGGCAATCCCTCGATTCAAACCAACTGCCAGTAACTGAACAATTTAGTTTAATAACTCATAACTAAACATTTATAACATGCAACTAAATTTTCGTAGCTTATAATTAAATAAAAATAATAATATTATTATATTAATAGATAATATGGTCCTATAGAAGAATACTGTTTTCACACTTAGCAACGGAAAACAAGCATTGCGATTTCTTACACTAGAAAATCCCCGAATTAACACCCAGAGGGCCGTGGTGGCCTATGGTTAGGGTATCGGCCTTCCATCTGGAAGGGTGGGGTTTGATTCCCAATGCCGCCAAAGACCTACCGAGTACATGCCATATACGTGCTCGTTAAATCTGTGGAATCGAAAGTCCTGTGTCGGTCGTTGAGCAGTTACCATGGGTGCAATGGTCTGTAGAACATTTCCTCCCCCTTCAGATCAATGCCAAAATTGAGGGAGTTTATCTTCTGGTGTTGCCATCTATCGGAGGATTTGAAGAGCAAAAGTCGTACTTTCACTTTCATGGTGCTCTTATTAAAAACGAAAGACGCTCCCATTTGACTTAAATTCTCATAGCCAAGGCATAGCGAGCTTAGCTTGTCCAAGTGTCATTAGTAACAACAATAACACTAAAAAAGCATAAAAATGGGGGGGGGGAATATTGTTCCATCCATTCGTCTTTGATGCACGAAAATCAGAAAATTTTGAACTTTCACAAATAGGAAACATATTTTTTAATTATGATGAGCACTAGGCGACTAACCCTTCGCCACAACAAGGTCGGTCGGTAATTGCTACTCATTTGTCGTTACCCAATGGGCACCTGTGAACCAAGTCACGGAGGAGAGTAAGCATTACTCACGCCATACCACCACAAAACCGTTTATGGGATGGGCTACATTTATACATCATCTCAGAAGAAAGAACAGAGAAGTACCCAGAGAGAAAGTAACATTTTGCCCGAACCGGGATTCGAACCCGAGACTAACAGCTCAGGAATCGGGAACGCTAAACAAATAGGAAACATAGACGATTGTCCTTAAACTTTTAATGAGTCCTTGAACAAAACTATAACAATAGTTAAAAAAATGCGTTCTGTTAAAAACTCAGCTTATGAAAAAACTCTTTCATTGATATTGGTAGTAAAATCTAGTCAAATAGCGTATAATATATATATATATATATATATATATATATATATATATATATATATATATATATATATATATATATATATATATATATATATATATATAAGGTGCGAGTGTCTTCAGCAAATACTGTGTTTATTTTTTTACATTTCTATTGTATTAAAAATATTTTTTATGTTTGTGGTACCTATCTAATTTTTAATTTCATTGTAAGAATATAAGTGTGTTTCCCAACTACGTGAAATAAGCTTAAAAATTATAAAAAAAGTTATTAGTTTAGAATAACCTTAATGTAAAATATGTTGCTTAAAAATAAATAAAAATTATTACTGTTATAAAATCCACATTACGAACTTGCATATAAGATTCAACGAAATATTTTTTGTGAACATCTAATTACTTTGCTTTTTTTCTAATTTGATTATTAACAAAGGTGAAAAATGTAATGAAATTTACGTTTTAAATTTCTAAGCTATTTTAAGCAAATATGGTTTCCTTATTTCCATAAATTTTCTTTCTTGCATAAAAATATTTTAATCATTCTTTGACTAATTTATTTCCATTACATGCATACATGTTCTTATTTATTTATTAATTTTTAGGCTAATATTTATGAACTTCAAAAATTTATTTAAGGATTTCAGCAACTTTCCTGAAATAATTTAACAAGTCACTTATTGTTTCAGTAGACATATTTGGCTCTTTCCGACTAGTTGTTGTCGTGTGCCAGCTAGGCTGGCATTATGGGGTGCGCTGCTCCATTTTTCTAACTGAGCCCTATTTTGGTGTTGAGTCCGACATCCTCAGTACACACATACCATAGGAACCCGTTTATAAGGTAGGCAACCATTCACTCCACATTCATACAAGGAAAGGACAAATACAGGTAGATAGAGAGAGAAAGTATACCCCTGCCCGAACTGGGATTCGAACCCAGGGCCTCCCTATCCACAATCAGGCACGCTGACCACTAGACAGGTTTAATCGCTTTCCGACTAGTAAGCCTATTATTAATGTTTTTCAACGCATCTGTCACTTTCCACTTCAAAACAAAAAGCATAATAATAGCTTAACTATTTTTATGCTGATTTTTTGAGCTTTCTATTAAGGTGTTATCAGTCGAATTTATTAAGGCTGAGCATTTTTCTTTATATTTATCATTGCACATGCCGATCGATTGGCTGAGTGGTTAGCGTTCCCGACTCCTGAGCTGTTGGTCCCAGCTGGCAGCTGAATGGTTAGCGCTCTTGAATTCGGTTCAACACTTCGTGGGTTCGAATCCTACTTTGGAAATGGATGTTTGTAGTGGTTCGGAATCCACTTTAAACCGTAGGTGCCGGTCTAATTAGCCCTCGTGTGCAAAAAATGACCGTGTAGCGACAAACAAACCAAACCAAACCTGAGCTGTTGGTCCAGGGTTCGAATCCCGGTTCGGGCATGGATGTTGCTTTCATTCTCTGTTCTCTCTGTCCTTTCTTCTGTGTTGTTGTATGAATGTGGCCCGCCCTATAAACGGGTTTGTGGTGGTATGGCGCGGGTAACGATACTCGCCTCCGTGACTTGGTTCACAAGTGTCACAAGGGTAACGGTAAATGCGTAGCAGTTTTTGGCCTTCTTGTGGCATAGGGTTCAGTCACCCTTGTGTACCCGCCATTGGATAAAAAATTTATTGCATACGAATCTAAAACTTTATTTGGTACTTTTCTTCATAATTCTTCTCATAGGTGAATCACAAAAAGAATATCTTACGAAATGTTTTTTTTTTTTTTTGAATAATATAATACTCGTATTTTAAAATTTTCTCAACGAGGGAGTCGTTTTCCAATAAAATTATGGGAAATACGGTAAAGTTTTCAAAAAGGAATGCATTGTGATAAAATGTCAGTTGTTTCTGAATATATAAATACAGAAAGAGAGAGTTTGATTTTAAAAAGTAAAAAAATTTAAATATTTTTATATTAAGTTATTTTTGAAAATTGTACTTTTTAATTATTCGTTGCAATCTGCTTCAAAAATCTGTTAAGTCAATGGATCAAGTTCATAAAACCAGTGAAACTGCATCTTATTATTGAAATAAAATGCAATTGAAGCAAAGCACTTATAAATAAATTTTTATAATCATTCATATATTTCAAATTTGACTTGAATTCTGATAATCATTTTTGGCCGTTTAATTAATAACTGTAAAATCACTCAGCTTTTGCAAGATACTTTCATATTTTTGTAGTGTGAATAATAAAAGCGGAACACTAAAATGTAAATAAAATAATTATTTCTTTAGCAATTAGGCAGCTAATTCTGCCTAAGACGGCAATGGGTAATTCTGGCGACACTTTCGCAGAGCATTTGATTTGAAAAAAAAAAGGCTAATTTTTTCATCAACCCTGTTCTAAGTTATCTTGGGGGTAATTGGATTCATGCAGCTATTACGGAGAAATTTAAAACACTATCTTTTTTTGGCTGTTTTTATGGCGTTAGTACTTTTATTTTTATGATATAAAGCGCCAAAACTTACAAACCTGCTAATTTTATGGGATTTATTGACAAGCAATTTCAGCCAATAATATTGTTTTGAATAGTCGCCAAAACTAGCTCGTTTGGGAACTGACGCCAGATGGGGCGGCAAGACAATGGGGGTTTCCGCCTCGGTCTGGCCTTAAAGATGATTATATTCAACTCATAAAAAACTTCATAGATCAGGAATACTTATGTAAGCAGAACTGCTCCGATTCTACGCCAAATTCTTTGCAAAATATGATGCTAAGAGGCCGATAGCAATCTTTCTACCGCACCATAACAAGATTGCTATAACCCTCATGACGTCAAATGTAGAAAAATGTACATGTATTGGTACTTTTACAAATATAGTGTTCTTAGATATCATTTGCTTACTTGACTTTTTTTAATATGTCTAAAAGATCAATACTCTTTAAAGATAGGGTACGTATTTTTAGCTCTCATGTTATGCAGTCGAGAGTTGTGATATTATATTCTTATTTGTAAATCGGTTTACATATTTAATTTGTATTTGGTTGTCATGAAATTATGAATCATGCTGCTTGAATTAACTGCTCATATTAAAATTTTGGTTATTTTAAGAGAAAGTTTACAAAGTGTGACTGCTAATAAAATATTTTTAATCATTGATTGTTGCAATTTTTCCTAATAAAACTTACAAAAGTATTGTGCAGTTTTCATTGCTAATTAAATTTTTGAATATTCTGTATAAAATTCATTTAAGTTTAAACTAATTACATTGCACATTTATAATTTTCCCTTCAGATTGAAAAAAATGAAAAGAAACAGATTTTTGTTTCTATGCAATTATTATTATTGCCTAGTAATAATTTTCTAACAAACAGCACTATTACATCTTATTTCCATAATCTTAACATCAAATAAATTTACTATATACCATATGACTATTTCAATAAAGGTACACTCAATAACCAAAACTGCAACTGGTACTTTTTCAATGTTTATTTTTTAACTAGTTATTATTATTGTTTAGTGATAAAAGTAAAAATTATATTAAAAAATCTAATATCTTTGAATTCTGGTTTAACTTTTTTGTTGCAGTTTAATTACATATTTTTATTATTAATGCAACATTTCTTTGTTATTTATTAGGTATTTATTATCATATAGATTAATTTATCTGATTTCACAAGGCCTATTTTGTATTCTTGCACAATTGTATTAGCTTAGAAAAATGTAATGTCAGTAAATTCTTAAACACATTTAAACTAATTATAGGAAGCCTCTATTTAATTAGTAAAAGTTAATGTTTTTTTTGACAGAAACTGTCATAAAATGTTGCTAATTATAATTTTTTTAATGTAAGGAAACTTTAAAAACTAACTACATTGAAACAAATAAAAGATAATTTATACGACAAAAAATTTGTTGCATTTTATGACATTTTTTGCTGAGATGGTTGTCAATATATTATGTTAATACCACATTTTCTACATTAAAAATCTCGAAGTCTGATACGTAGAATTTAGATATTGCATATGAAAGTAATGAAAAGGCAAAAAAGCAAGGAAATAGTTATGGATGATGTCAACATCTAGACCACAGTCCAAGTATACAGAAATCAAGTTTTTTATTTGTGACTGAAACATCCTTTAAGAACTTACTCATGGTATATTTCTTATAATACAAATTTACTAAAGCAAACTTTAATTTTTTGGTAAAGTTTATTTAAAAAATACAGCTCTTTTGTGCAGTTATATGTTGCATATTAAAGCCTTTTTTTCTACTCATAGATTATTCAAAGGATAAGTAAGATATTTGGCTTCCTATTTTCTTACTCATTCAGATAAAAGTTTCTTAAATTGATTTAAAATTCTAAATTCATGAAAATTCTCTAATTTTTTAAGTTTACTTACACAGCAAACATTTTTAAATATTTAAATGAATGCATTTATATTAATTGAAAAAATCTTTTTACGAGTTTAAGTAGTTCAATATTTATTGCATCTCTTAAAATGTGAATGTATAAAATTATAACTGTTGGGAATATTAAATGTAAGTACATACACATTTAGTATTTATAATTGCTTTTCAGAAATTTATTGGTCATAAGTAAATTTATGCTTCATTACTGTTTATAAAAGTAAATTATTAATAATTAAAATTCTTGCCATTCAACTGTACATTTAAGAATAAAATGATAATTAATAATAAATTTATCACTTTTTAAATATTACAATAGAATTATCAAAAGAAAAATTAAGCACTCTTTTTGCTTTTAACAGTGCTCTTAATATAGTGAATAAGTGTGTGCCAGCCGGTTGTGCATTAGTTTTCGTTTATTATAAAGCAAATAAAATTGAAGTTTCACAATTGTATAATTCACTAAAGTACTTTAAAAATAAGCCTGTTGTATTCAAGATATTTTTCGTTTTAAAGCCATCTTATATAAATTTGCAAAGTTTACATAACTTTAAAAACCTTAAAATGCGCTCCCCAGTTGGTTGTATAATACTGTATATATTCCGCCAGTCGGTTGCGCACATAAAATTTAAAAGGATATTCAGCAACTTTGTATACATCCGCGCCAGTCGGTTGTCCACGAAATTCTTCCTTATCAAAGGCAGTTGATTGTACAATTCTGTATACATCCGCGCCAGGCGGTTGTACAGATAACAGGGTTGTTTTTCAAAACTGAAACAGAATTTCAGCCAAAAATGCCATTTTGTGATTTGGACATGCGCAAATCTTCCAGTCGGTTGTGCGAAGAGACGTGAGTCCATGACATCCAATTTTATGCTTAGAGTTTGAAAGAGAAATTCTCCTTATCACATTATATAAATAAGCCCTACACATTCTGACTTTAATACTCAATATCAATGAAATTTACTGAGGCAAGTACCCGCTTATTAAAAAGTCAGTGTTTGGATTTAAAATGTGTTGTGACATACGTTTTAAATCTGATCATTTTAATCATATTAAAACTCTTCAGAGTTTTTTTCCCTTGCTTGATAAAAACAAAATTAGAATGTCACTAAAAATACATTATAAGTTAGACTAAAATAAATAACAAGTTTCGCAAAACTTTGATAAATATAAATAATTCACTTTTCAGTAAATAATTAATATGCAAATATAACTTATAATAATGCTAGCAAAACATGATTTTATGCATCATTAACAATCACCCAAAATTTAAAAACTATAAATCTAACAATAAATTAAGTTTCATGAACACATATGTGAAATTCAGTTAATATCTTGTCTATAAGTAATAATATGAGTAAATCAGTAATTAAAAATTAATTTGTGAATAAAGAATAGAAATGTTTAAGCAATTTATTTCATGAAAAAAAGGATATAAACTAAATATATTTTTTATAATAATAAGAATATTGTTGTCGTGTGCCAGCTAGGCTGGCAATATGGGGTGCGCTGCTCCACTTTTCCAACAGAACCATATTTGGTGTGTAGTCTCACTTCTTCAGTGCACACATGCCATAGGGACCCGTTTATAGGGTAGGCAACCATTCACAAACCATTCATACAAGGAAAGGACAAAGACAGGATAGATAGAGAGAGAAAGTACATCCATGCCCGAACCGGGATTCGAACCCAGGACCTCCTTATCCGCAGTCAGGCACATTGACCACTAGACAAGATGGGGGCTTATATATATATATATATATATATATATATATATATATATATATATATATATATATATATATATATATATATATATATATATATATATATATATATATATATATATATATATATATATATATATATATATATATATATATATATATATATATATATATATTAAATAGCAAAATAAATCAAATAGCAATAATTTTTCAAATTTATTAAAATTCAAAAAATTATAAGTATATATTTGAATTTTAATAAATTAATATTTTTGAAAAATTATCGCTATTTGATTTTTTTTTTTTTTTTTCTTGCGCCTCAATTATTGAATTCGGAATTTTTTATGTCTATTGATCTGGGATAACGTGGATCAATTATTTCTGGCAAAAGACAGTCAAAATAAAAATCGTTTAAATTGGTTTTCATTTGTGTCTCTCAAAAGCTATCATGTTTAAAAAAATTTTCAATTTTCATAACTTTTGGGGACCAAATGGCAAACCAACAACAGTGGCGTAGTGAGCATAAATGGCGCCCGGGTACAATACCTTTTTTGGCGCCGCCTTGAAAAAAAATTGTAATGCAATATTAATATAGGAATAAAATGAATTAAGTAATAAGATATATGTAATACATTATAATAAATAGAATATAATTGTAATAAGAATGCAATATAAATAATAATCGCATATGAAATAATCGAAAGTATATTAATTTAAAGTCTCAAGCTCAGCTTTATATTTAAACAAAATACAATTTTCATTAAAAAAAAAACATTTATATTGGATTCGGAAAAGTGTCCTTAGAATAATCGGACTTATGTGATATAGAATTAATTATAAAAAGATATTGGTTTTATATACTAATACAATTATTTTAGAAAATACAATTTTTTAAACTTGCAATAACTCGTTACGTATCATAGATATAAGCAGATGTAATTATTTGCAATTTCTAATATACTACACTATTCACATTTTTATTGCATCTGCTGAAGCAAACTGATTAATGACTTTATCAAAGTAGATCATTTCAAATTTTTCTTTTTTTTTTTGTACTTAAGATTGTTAAATCACTTAGACGGTTTTGACTCATGGTGGATCATAAGTAAAACAAAATTAATTTTATTTTGCTGAATGAATGTTTACAACTTGCAATTGGTGCAGAAATAGTTAAAGGATTTGAATAATGGCAACCTCTCATCTTCTATCTTCACCGTATGAGATAAGGAAGTTCTAATGGGGTTTTAAGTTTAATTTATTTTCTACTGCTGAGTAACATCTTTCAGTCCCACATTTCTCTAAAGACTTTTATTCCATGGAAATCTGTATGACAAAATTCATCCAAAGTTTTACATTTGTTAAGGACGCTGACTTAAGCGCTTCAAGGCAGAGGTCCGAGGCTCGATTCTCAGGCTAGGTCAACTCAACCTTTCAGTTTGTCTATCAACTGAGTATCAGTCATGCTTGGGAACTAAATCCCAAAGATTTCGCTTTGGGCTGATCATCCAACCAGGAACCCAGAGCCCTCGGTTAGGAAAACAGAAATGGGCACTATAGGCCTTGTGATCCGGATATTGCAATTTTGAAGTCGGGATATTTATTTATCTATTAATTTTTAACTTTTAAGAAAATTGATTTTAATGATTAAACATTTCCCTAAAAAATGTCTTAAATTTTTTTTAATGTATTTTTTCTAGCTTGTTAACCAAATGAATCAATCAAACACTTTTATTCCCTATTAAATGTGCATTATTTTTATGAATGACTCTACAACTTGTTGATCATTTGGTGTTGAACGTATGAAATAACTCATCTTAACAAATTTTCAAAAATTCTATAATATTACTAACTTCACAAACTTTAGCTATTTATTGCAAAATAATAATTGGGCAATACTTTACACCCCTAATTTAGGATCAACTCACCTGATTTTTTACACAGTGATATCGTTTTGTTTTAAGCATTACCACAGATTAAACTTAAAATTTTACTTCATTTTTTTATTTCCAAAAATTCTAGTGAAAAACGACTTTAACTTTATGGGAAATTTCGAATTTTCTAGCTTAAAATAGCTCTTTAAATTATATCATTCAGACCATTAATGTTAACCAAAACTATTTTTACTGTAAAGAATTTAAATCACAAAACGTAATATTGACAATTTATATTTCATTTTCATAACATAAAACCAATTTTTCTGATTCCAAAATTAGAATACCTTTGTTAACAAGTCTTTATCTGATTTCATTTTAGATAATTAAATTATGCCATAGCATAATCAATGCAAATTTCAGAGATAAGCAAAGGAACTCTAATGGAAACAAAAATATTTTGCAAATTTCTTAAATCAAAAATCAAAACACACGTAAATTCAAGTAAAATTATGTATATTTTATATAATTAGAAATGTTCAGCCAAACAATATATATTATATTATTAAAAATAATTCTTTTCTCAAAACTGATGCATTCTCTATTATTCTTTCAAGTTTTTCATTGATTCAAAATATTATCAAGAATTACAAGTGCTGAGATAAAAAATATATTTTAATGTTATACCGCCTAATTTTATTTAAAGAAATTTTTTCAATTAGTTATCATAGTAATGACAATTTTCTTCGTATTTTAAGGCATTAAATAAAACTGGTTTTTTAAGATATCAGAATATATTTTATCATTAAAATGAAGACTAGTTTTTATTAAAATCAAAATTTATTTTTATTAAGAATCATTTTGTAAGTGTTGTAAATGCAAATGCAAATAAAGTTTTTCTTTCACAATAAATTTATATCATTTAAAGATGATCTTAAAATTTTACAATGTAGAATGAGAAATATGTACGATATCTTTATAAATTTCTCGAACAAATTTTTCAAATTTAAAGGTTTGTTTTTATATAAATTGAACTAATTAGTTAAGAAATATATTCTGTTTATTTAAGCATACAAAAAAGAGAAAAAAACGAGTCAAATAAAAATTATTTCCCCAAACAAAAACATTTAAACATTAAATAAATGATTTTTAAATGAATAGCTTTAACTTATAAGTAATTTAATAATTAATTTTCAAAACTCTGCAAGCAGATGTTCAGAAAATATTTATGCCAGCAAAAATATGAAATAAATATTCAAATCGAAAGAATACATAGTAGACAGAAAATACACTGAAGGTAATAATATTTTAAATGTCAAAACTCCAGAATTTCAAAAGTTAACATTTTTGTTTCCGATGAAGCGACGTTTGGTAAGAAACGGAATACTAACCGTGTGAACAATGAAAAGGAAAGAAAGTTTATGTGTTTTCCAAGAATTTGGAAGTAATTAGTTCTCGATTCCCTACACGTCATACTGTAGTGCTATTTTACGAAAAATTTCCCCCCTTTCTTTGAAGGTCAGTCTGGTACCGGACTAAATATTTTGGACAAAGCGAACCGCTAATATGAAGCACGTTTCAGCTGGAATTTTCTAACGAGTGTAATGCGACACTAAACTGAAAGGGTACAGTAAACCCTGAGATAAAAAAAATACAAGGGTTTTACTTTTATTTTGGGAGAATAGATAATATAATTCACAAAGTCTAAATAACAACTGAATCTGATCTTTCTATATCGTTTCTTGATAACTTAAGTAAAATCTTTTATGTTATTATTACAACATTTAAATTCTTGCAAGTTTTCATTAATAATATTTCAATTATATGAAATTTTCTTCTTTTGCGAATAATTCTATTATAGTCAAAATAAGATTAAATTTTCACATTATTTATCATAAAAGGAAATCAAAAATATTAACGAAATACTGCTAGTTAAATAAAATGATTTAATCTCTTATAATAAATTAAAAAATTTCAAAACACTGAAATTTTGACAAAAAATTTTAAGTTTTGAATTTTTGAATAATTGCAACACACATTCAGAAGGGTCCAATGGAAATAATATTTATTGAACGTTTTTATTTTGAGAAAAACAAACTTATTTGTTTTATTAATATTATTGTTATCACTTTTTTTAGTACATAATTTAACTTAAACAGCCCGTATAACAACTATATGAGGGCACTGTGAGCCTTGGCGTATTCACAAAATTAAATAGGTGTCTTTCATGAGCTTATTCTTCTGTATAATCTCCCTAAGGTAATAGATCCAAAAATTACCCTATAACATTAACACAAATAATTTGGTTAAATAACTTTATACTAAAATGAAAGCCTCTCATATGCATAAAAATGGAACTGACCAATCTAATATTCCAGAAATTTTATATAAAATACACTAGGATATTTTCGTTATTTACACATTTACAAGATTTGTAGTACAGAACAATAGTATCACAAACTTTGAGCAGAGTATGAAACTTAAAAAGAAAAGGATTAAAAGAATGAAAATGGATAATCTAACTGATTAAGAAATGAAAATCGAAAGTATAGTTAAGAGAACACAATTTTTAAAGGGAACCAAACCATTCAAAATTATTATTAATAATGAAATATAAGAGTAAGATCTTCATTTATGGCAAGCTCCTGCAGCTCTTCCTCATTTTTCATCAACAATCTCTTCTCTTTTACAAATATAATTCTTTCGTTTTCCGCTTCTACTGCAAAATTAATTTTTCCGAATAAAGTTGATGTTATGATAAAACTAAGATTGAAATTTTCTGAAAAATTTTGTTTATCATTGAAATGATTTGGCGCCCCTCTGCAAGCTGCGCCCGGGACATGATAGCCCCCCTTGCCCCCCCCCCCGTCGCTACGACTCTGATGAGCAACCCAACGATAACATTGTCAACTCTTGTTGAAAAGCCTTTCAGTTCAACATCCAATCCACCTCCAGTAGCTCCCCTCGCATGTTGGTCTGCCTGGGAATGAAGTAGCCGACGACCTTGCAAAGGCTGCTGCCAGTAATCCTTTGAACTTGGAAGATAGCATGGCACTAACACCATCAGAGATCTCTTCCATTACTAAACAACTTTCTTCTAAAACCTGGACTGACCCTCCTGGTCACCCTTGGTACTTCCAAATACAACCTGGAGCCGCCACAACATTTTAGGGCTCCAGAGTACATCAGACGACACTGTCTCGACTTTCTACTGGCCACTTGAAGTGAACGATCTCTGAGGACGGTGAAAGGAAATACCCAACATGCCCAAGTGCGACAATGTTCCGTTTTGCCCGCAACACATCTTGAAGTGCTTGGGGTTTTCTCGTGAGGAGGCTGTGAAACGTCCACATATGCCTTTGGAGTTTTTAGCTGTCTTTGATCTCATGGATCTGGTCTAGTTCCACTAGACCAGATGGGGATTAGTCCCACCACCCACAATCCTCCCGAAGGAGGACAGAGATTTCAAGCATGCCTTAAAGCAGTTAAGCGCAGGGAGTGAGTCAGTTCTTTCTTTTGGCTAAGATACTAGGGTGCATCGCTTAGATAAAAGAAATGTTATGATCGAAAATGGTTGTGGACAGGGTTTGGGAAAAGAGAAGAGCTTTCTGATCCCTTTGAGGTGTCGAAGGCCGCTTTGACCCCAGAGAGGGGAAGAGTGGTGTCAACATTCTGGACGTCAAGGACGAGGGTTTGCCTTTTGGGACGAAGCTCCTGCGGCTATTCCCACGTATCTTCGATCCCTTATAGGAGCGAGTTTGTTTGTCATATTTAGTAGTTTATAATTTTTAGAATAAAATTTGAATTTAGAATTTAATTTATAATTTTTTTGCAGTAAAACTAGATGATATTTAAATTTATTTAAAAAAGGGGGAGGGAATGGAGAAAACCGGTATCGTCACCATTGGCCTCGGACTGCTTTATTTATCTTCAAAAACATTACATTGTCATGACTTTAAAGTCAGAGCTTCATACATAGTTTTGATTTTTTACAATGGTTCGGTATCACATATTTTGATTTCACAAATTCTTGTTTACAATAACAAATTCTTGGATAGTTATTTATAATGACAATTAACATTATTCATCAATTTTTGATTTCAGTTACAAACATTATTTACAATCTCAGTTATTTTAATACATAAATTTCTTTTTCATGTACTTCGTATCAAAAATAAGTGCGAACAATTTTCTAGATTGCACTGTGTTTTCATATTATATTAGGTTTGGTTTCTTATTTGGATGGCATTATGGAGAAGCAAATACCTGAGCTGCTCATTGTGGTTATTTTTATCTACTAGGGGCCTGATGGCATCGAACAATTTACAGAAAAATTCACTGACATTATTTGTGTATTTTATTTTAGGCAGGGCTTTGTATATGATATCTAAAAGTTGAAGGAAGGCTCTATTTACTGAGATTACTTTTAAAGTGTTTACAATGGCTGCTATGTCGTTGCCTGGGAAACGATCGGCTGCGTTCTCTCTCCGCGCCTCCTGGGGGGTGGCAGGGGGTAGATTGCTAGGAGAGGAGCGATTGCGCTCAAGGAGGGGGTGGGGCCGCCGCAGCGTAGCCAAGGCCCGGGCAAACTTGGTGATTAATTGTATTGCTCCTTGATTGCGGAGCTGGTTTTGGAAAGCTTGGGCAGCCCCTGTAATTAACAGGGTGCATGCCATTGCAATTTACACATTTAGGATTATCTATTTTGGTTTTGTAGGCACAGTCAGCTGTATTGTGGTTACCAGCGCATTTAACCATCACCCTCTATAGCTAAGAAAGCCAGAACACTCTCTTGTGACGTCATCCGATGGAGGCTGAAATCAACTGCGTTCGTTTACGAATAAAATATTCCGAAGAACTGATTTTATGTTGCTCAAGTCCTAGCAATTAATTATATATTTTTAAATTGATTCTGATATTATTTCCATGAAGAATATTAAAAAATTAATAACAGCTATATGTAAAAATTTATACAAAGATAACTTACAATTTTGAATAAAAAACTTTCTGCTCATATTAAGATCAAGACAATGAAATTTTAATCAATATTGTATTTGAAATTTTCCTTGGTGTACGTACTTTCAAGGGAAACATATATCTGTGGTGATTATTAATGTACCAAATCTACATTATAGAGAATTATTTTTATGCAAAGTGTATGTATATATAATTAATAATTCCTGTGCATTTTATTTTTAAATTCAAGCAAAATATTTTGTGTGCTATGTTTTGTTCTAAAATAATAACTAGCAACATAATCTATTATGAATTAAAAATATTTCTTTAAAAAATTTTTAAATGTAATACACATGATTAATTTATTATCAAAATATATTCACTGTGTATGATAGATTTAGAATATTTAATGCATTTAATGGGTGATAATTTTGTATGGTTGAAGTAAAAAAGACAAACAGCAAAATATGAAATAATTTATTAGAATCATACTTTTTTATATTTCTTCTAAAAACAATACACAAATTTAGTTTGAAAAAGAAATATGAACAAACATTTTTTTTAAAAAATAATATAAGTTTGGCATTTTGAAATGTTATACATACAATGACTATAATAAATATATATATACTCCATGAAGAATATTAAAAAATTAATAACAGCTATATGTAAAAATTTATACAAGGATAACTTACAATTAGCAACATAATCTATTATGAATTTTAAATATTTCTTTAAAAAAATTTTTAATGTAATACACATGATTAATTTATTATCAAAATATATTCACTGTGTATGATAGATTTAGAATATTAAATGCATTTAATGGGTGATAATTTTGTATGGTTGAAGTGGAAAAGACAAACAGCAAAATATGAAATAATTTATTAGAATCATACTTTTTTATTTTTCTTCTAAAAATAATACACAAATTTAGTTTTAAAAAGAAATAAAGATATTGGATGCAATTTTTGTTTCAAATTGCATTAAAAAGTAATTTTTTTAAGAATTATGAAAAGTTTGAATTTTTCTTTTTTTAGATTGAGCATTAATCACTATAGAGTCATTGATTTTTTTGCAATAATTTTTAAGAAATATATTTATACATGATTTTAAAATGAACAATTCTATATCTTCAGCAGTATGTCCATTTTCACATTTTTCAAAAGGTAGGTAAATTTCAGATTCATTTAGAATCCTTCTAATCACTGAAAATGCATATGCTCTATGATTAGAACATTTAAGGAATTCCTTTTCATATTCCACAGATAACAGTTTACTTATAACTAAATAGCAATAATTTACTATAGTCACAACATGATCAGAAGGGTATTTTAATCCACCTCTGTCCATATTTTTTATAAGAATAGAAGAATTTGGAATCTCTTCAGCATTAACAATAGAATCATGTAAAACCAGATAATTCTTACAATGAAGACATTTAAAATGTTTTATACAAGAATGTGTGCAATAACCAGCAATATATGTAAGATTACTTTCAGAAATTTTTAAATCAGTGACATCTTTTTCAGATATATTTATTTTCAAATTATCATCTGTTTCAAGTTCCTCAACATTAGAAAAATCAATACTTTTATTTAAAGACATAGAAATTTTATCATGGCTATCTGATGTAAAAATATGAGGCATTAAACTACGAATTCTAAGTTTCTTTTCTGTCTCAAAAACCTGTGTAATTGATATATTGTATTGACCACCTGCAAGTTGTCTATAAACACCAAACCTTTCTTCAAGGGAATCTGTTTGAAATTTTCCAGTTAATATATAATTAAGTTTAAATTCATTTAAACAATATGAAGCTATTTCTATTATGGCATGTGTTGTGTGTTTTAAGGCTTTGTGTGTTTCCTTAGTTAGATGACCAGTGTCTGCTTCTATTTTTTCCCATGTATCAAGCCAACACCAAAATGCATTCAAATATTCAATTTTTTTATCAGATGCAGATGATGTCAATGGTTCTTGATACCAATTAAGTTTGCGGCTACCTTTATAAATAGAATGAACATTCATGATGTCCCACCAACTAGTGATAATTTTTATATATTCAGCTGTTGTATCAAAGTTTAGAAAATTGAACTTAGAAGCTGCTAATTTTAGTCCCTCTACAACATGCTGATTAAATATATTTACAACCAGCTGAACATTCTGACGCTCTAAGTTTGTAGGGCGTAAAGATTTTGCAGTTAAAGTGTGGCATGTTTTTACCAGTTCATTTGACTCAGCTTCATGTACTTTTCTCAATAATGTTAAAGATGCAGGTTTTAGTTTCTGACTTATGTCACCAGGTCTATTAAAATTTGGATAGTACATACAAACTTCAGAATTTTTTGGTTTAACCAATTATTACGTATACACTTAAATAAATGTACGCTATCAAAAATAAAGAATAAAGGTCTTGTTATATCAGAAGGGTGTTTGTAGACTATAGAGAGTTTTGGGGGATTTGAGAAAAAAGATACAGCTCGGCTATTAATCGCATTATTGTCACTAGATATGCAAAACACAATAAAGCCAATTTTTTCCAAGCCAATAATGAGTTTTTTTAAAATTGAAAATAAAATTTCAGCTGTTATTTTTTTGACAGGAAAAATATGCACCACATCCTTATACCTAGAAGTAATACTTTGCACCATAAATACATATGCAGTTGTTGCTAAATCACAATTATGAGATGTACCTAATAAATGTCCTCCTTTGTAATCTAAATATGGCTTTATATGGATCTCATCCATTAATAACACAACTTTTTTATCTTTTTCTTCCAAAAATAAATATTTTTCTTTAATATAGGAAAGCATATTTATATCTGTTTGCTCAATTTGAGGATTTAAATTATAGTTTGAACATAATCTTTTAGTTGTATTTGGATGTGGTAAAATTAAAGAAGAACAATTGTATAAAAATCTGTATGCATGAGGGGAAATAGAATGTAATAAGGTACATAAAATTAAAAAATTAGGACTATAACGACGACGAGTAACATAACCTTTTAACAAAGAAATTTGTTCCTTTACAAAACATAAAACATCTCTCTGCAGTTTATTTACAGTATTTTCTGTCAAACAGGATAACATACTATCAATTAAATTATACAAATCTGTTTCATTATCCTCATAATTTTCATTTAATTTAATTTGCTTAATATTTTGTAGTATATTAGTAATGTCAATAACATTATTAATTTGAAATGGTAAAGAATACTTACTTACCTTCTTTATTGGCACATTTTTAATGAAACCATTTATAGTTAAATTTTCATCAATGACAACAGAAGCACACAAATTTGGATATGGATTACAATCAATATTCAAAAACATAAAATTGCTTTTCCTATTGACTACAGTCCAAAAATCTGGAATATCTATATTTTTTAAGCATTTTTCCATTTCATCTAAATTTGCAAAATAATATTTTTGTTTATATTCTAAATCACTCTTTTTACTTTGAGCAATTGCTTCATACAGTTGCTTATTTTCAAGTCTTTGCTGTTTAGCTGAAGGATCCTCTCGATGACATACTTCATTTGACAAATATTTTGGGCATCCATTAAAGATAGAAGGTACAGCATTAGGATGTAATTTCGGATGTTGTAGGTTCATGATGATTTTGTTACCATTTTTCTCATCAAAAGCTTCACGAGTTCTTACAATATCACTTTGTTTGAAATGCATTTCACACACCTAGAAGTAAAATTTAAATATAAGAAAGCTAATATATACGAAACAAAGAAATAAGACTTTCTTTACTAATACATTTTCTATTTAATATGATCATAAAGATATATTTAAAATTAATTTCCGAATAGCTATGAGTTTAACTATTAATATATTACTCATTCTCTTTTAATAACAAACATTTTCTTATTATTGATAAATTGAAAAACAAATGTATATTTTTCTATAAAAATTTTAATTTGAAAAATAGGATTTTAGCTGTAACAAATTAAAGAAAATTCCACAGGAATTCACTTTTTATTTGAAGTTTTTTATTATTATTAATGTTATCAAAATATTCAAAAATAAAATTAGAAAAGAATCATTCATATGAAACAATAAATAAAATTAATAAGATAACTGATATATATGCAACAAAGAAATCTCAGTCTTTCTTTAATAATAATAGATTATAGAAACAACATTAAGAACATTCTGAAATTAATTTCGAAATACCTCTCTCTTTAGAGTTTAGCTATTACTATAGTTCTCTTTTACTCCTACACATTTTATTGTTATTAATAAATCAAATAATTAATGATTATTTTATTTTTCTATGAAAATTTGTATTTGAACGATATGATTTTATGCGTAACAAATTTTAAAATATTCCATATGAATTCACTTTTGATTTCATTTTTTTATTACAGTTAATGTTATTAAAAAAAATTCAAAAATAAAATATGAAGATAAAAATGATGCGAATAAAACAATAAATAAAATTAATTTACTTACCCTGGAATGTTTGGTTACTTCCATGTTTTCCCTCGGAATTGCTCGAATCCAGGGAGATTGTTTAATTCACGAATGATTGTTTAAAGCACTGTAAACAATACAGTAACTACAATCTCGGTTAAAGCGTCACTTAGAAGAAAGCATCAGCCTCCGGAAGCAGCGTCACAATCCTTTTGGTCACGTGGCTTTCTACTATCAGAAGGTACTGATTTAACGCATCTAGGGTTTAAGGGGAATCCTTCCTCAAAATAAATCTAGAAATGAGCTTCAGCGCCATCTAGCGCAGTTGTCTGGGGGCAGTTTCACAAAATATTTCAAAAGATAATAAAAATATTTTCCTTTTTTTTAAAGTATTCTTGATAGTTTTTTCCAACCATTAAAACTTAACAGCTTTTATCTTGGAAATGTTTTATGGTGAGAGAAATTACAAAATGCATTTAGTTTACGCAGTGAGTTAAATATAAAAGGAGATTTCACAAAATATTTCAAAAGATAATAAAAATATTCTCCCCTACACTTGGCACAATCGCGACATCCTTAAAGACAGTTTTGAGCTACTTCTTGCGAAGAGGCAAAAATATGGTGGGCTAGCCCAAGAATCTTGGGACAGGGCTTTGATCGGAAATTGCTTAACCGATGTTTGCAAGAGCTCTAAAGATAAGGGGATGCTCACAACATAAGAGGTGTAAAACATTTTGATCTGTAAAAAACGATTTAAGCTGCTTTTGATACAAATGTGGAAAAACCATCTGTTTCCTGTTTTGGTAACCGTGAAGAAGAGGTACAATTTGTTTGATGATCGGATGAAAGAAATATATATAGCCAAAAGTCTTCTGTAACATCTAGTGACAAAAATTAAGATTTTGATTCGTCGTACTTTTATAACTTATGACACCATATCTTCTATGAAGATTTTATGTTTTAAGCGACTTTACCAACATTTCATACTCCAATTCTGTAAGTATATCTAAGAACAGAAACATATTAAATTGCACAATTACAGTTTAACATTCTAAAATGAAGCTAATTTTTAGACGTCTTCCATCAAATTCTTAACTGTAAAATTTATATATTGAAAAAAGCGCTCATCATTATATGAATGGTCTTTTAAGTATTAATGACACAGAAAATGTGTTCATGTGTATTGTATTGTTTCCCAAAATAGTCTATATTTATAAAGGAAAACACGTTTCTTTCACTTAAATGATAAAATTTTCTTGTATTCATGGTGATACAAGGAATAAATCAATTTTCGATAAATTTATTTCTATTCAGTGTTATTTCTAAAAATTACCAGCTTTAGTATAATTAACAGCCTAAAAAGTAGGCATCATTGGCAGCTTAATAATGCTGATAACAAAAATTATCCATCGATGCACACTTTTTATATAGAAAACCATTGTCTAGAAAACTATCATGTAGACAAAAACAATAATTTAAGAATTTATTGTCTTCAATAGCTATTTTCACTATAAAATATTATTATTATTATCTTTTCTTTCTGTAATAGCAGTCCCAAAAAATTAGCGAAAATAGGTGTGAAGAGCTTATAATACTGAATTAAACACCTCAATAAAGAAAAGGACGTTTCATTAAAATGAGAGAAACAAGAAAATTTGTGTGAATATATACCTTCTGACTCGCTTTACACTTTTGCTTAGAAAACTATCAAATTTAGTCCCTTCTTCAAAATTCTAAGAAATAATAAGCTTTCTCGAATCAAACCAAAACTCGAGGATTATTTGGAATTTTTCTAGCCCTCTATGTATTTATTGAAATGAAATCTTTATTCTCTTTGTTCACTGAATTTTGTTTTTGGGGTGAAAGGGTTGAACGCAAAAAATGCACGCAACACGGACTGGAAGGAAATACAAACCAGTATGCTGTTTCTGGCTGACATAAAAAACTCCTGTTTTATTTTCAGAAATCTTATTACAGCCAATTTAATTCATTTAAACTGTAATAAACGTAAACTTCAAAATAATGTACAGCGTAGTGAGGTTATTCCCGAATTTCACTTGCTTTCATACCGCGTTGTAGGTAATGATTTAACAGCTCCTCCCAGCAAGTCTTTTCATAGATTGTGGGTCGCCTTCATACGTTGCAAAGGAGAAAACCCAGAAATGTCTCTGAAGCACCTTCCTATATTTGCGACATTCATTTTCCGTTGTTCAATATGGCTGGGATCGAACCGGAGACTATGCAACAAAGAACGCTGTTCTACCACTAGGCAACGGTCAACCGTAACTGTGCTTTCTTGGAGAAAAGAAAAGTGTAATTGTTCTCTTTTAAAATAGTCATCTATATATAACACCTGGGTACAGGAAAATATATGTAACATCGGTTTTCCCATCTTTCTTTTCCCAACATTCCACAGCGTAACATTTAAAAAAAATAACAGTCTAATTAGCGAAATTTTCTTCGGCTTTCCCTGCTGCATCCTCAAAATTCGCAATGCATCGGAACGCGGATGGAGTCACCGTAATATTGGTTTTGGTCACTCAACGGTCATTTTTGGCACACGAGGACTAATTAGACCGGGAACTACGGTTTAAAGTGGATTCCGAACCACTACAGACATCCATGCCCAAGGTGGGATTCGAACCCACGAACTGTTGAACCGAAGGCAAGAGCGATAACCATTCGGCTGCCAGCTCGGCCACGGTAATATTGAATTTCTTCACAATGGAGAGGAATTTTTAAACATTTCATTTGAGACTGGATTTGCTTTACGTTCATTTATATGAGATCTCATTTCGAGGAGCAAAATAGCATTTTTGATAAAAAGTTTAGTAAATAGTGAATGTCCTTATAAGAATACCGATATATATATATATATATATATATATATATATATATATATATATATATATATATATATATATATATATATAATACAGACCGCAACTTTCCTCTTTTGTGACGTACATATTTTTTACCGAAAACAACAGGCTGCGAAAATAGTAGGTTTTGTCCTCAACTTTCGAGGGAAATGAAAGAATGAGAAATGAAATACTATTCGCATTCTTTAAAATTGTAAATGAGGAAGATTCTTTAAAGAAAATCTGAATCAAAACAGTTGTCTCGTCCGTTCACATAAGTTTCAAAACATATAAAAATAATGCATTCATTTTTCTAAAATTGTAATTTCTTTACAAAATTAACTTCAAATGATGTATTTCTATATTTCGTGTCATTCACTTGCATTTTAGAAGTGGTGAATGAATGTAAGCTGAATAATGTAACTCATATAAACCTGCTGTGATTAAAATTCATTAATGAACCTGAAATTTTTGAACATTTTTTAAATATATATATATAATAATTTAATATTTGTTTTAAATATTCTTCAATAAATTTCTTTAAATCTGGAAGACAAACATCGATATTGAAAAAAAAAAGAAAAAACAAGAAAAAAAAATTTTGCTTTTAAAACAGAACAAAGCAAAAGAAAAATCCTCCTTTCTTGTAAAATAACGATTTTACTTGTTGCAACTTTCTTTCGCGATTTTCTTTACAATAAAAGAACCATAAAAACTTTGAAATTTTACTGAAGTGGGATGAACTAAAAACTCAAAAGGAGAAATTTATGTCCCAAGGATCACTTTTCTTCTCCCAAACCGGACAGGTTGACATAAATCTCAGAATCTTACATATGGTCAATTTTCTTTCCTTGAAACCGAAGTCCTCCAAAAGGATGAGTCACATTTCACTCGTTTCGGACAGCAGTCGTAGAAGAAAAGAAAGGCGGCGGTTTTAAAAAGTGGTTCCTTTCTCGGGGGAGAAGAGAATGCTGCCATTTGAAGACGTGCAATATTTCCGACCATTTCTGAGAATAGATAAATGTCATCAGTGCAAGATGGATTGCGCATGTCATTTAATGAATTAAATCAATTGAATAACAGAAGTTCAATAATTTGTGCTTGTATTTTATTATATAAGCAATATTTAAATTTTTCATTTGAATTGTAATTAATTTTTAAATTATATTGAAGTATTAAACCTATTTCCGCAAAATCTTGTGTTCACCAGTCGAATTTCTTAAGGAAATAATTTTTTAAGAAGTTTACTCGCTCAAATACGTGTATATTTATGAATGCATACACGATTAAGTATATAATAATTGAGACGAGATAGGATATGTAAAATGAAATGATATATTAAAAATATATACATATTTATTTAAAATTAAATGTTTACTTTGCTCCCTCATAAATATTCAAACCAATTTATTAATTAAATACGAAAGTGGTATCCTTGAAACTGAGAGGTCATATAAGAAAAAGACAACCCTATCAAAGTCGATTGCATTTAAGTTGTTCAAGATTTTGTTAAACAGAAGAAAATTTTAGATGGACTTCTCCACCATATTTTTATTCCCATTTCTTATTTACTGTTTCAGTGTTTGCTCAGAGCCGAAATATCTTAGCTATTAATGAGTGTCTTTATGTCTTATAGTCAATTACAATTCGCATAAAAATCTATTGTAGCTCGTGCTCATATATATATATATATATATATATATATATATATATATATATATATATATATATATATATATATATATATATATATATATATATATATATATATATATATATATATATATATGTGTGTGTGTATATATAAATTCTAGAAAATATGCTTGGTTCCACTTTTCCTCCTCCAAATAATAAGGAATTTAATAAGGCCTGAATGCTCTTTAAGATTAGTAATTATGTGGTCAGTTTGTACTCATCGAAGGAAAATTTTCTGTCGTATGTTTCCTTTTCCTTATCAGATTTGCTCATAAATTATTAACTCATATCTTATCCACTTTATCTATTATTTTCTAGTTATTATTTCTTTTTATTATTATTTATTTTTCTACTATTCATTATTAATTCCACTTTTCCTAAATATTTTAAAACTTTTGAATTTTTAAAATATTAAGTCATTTTTGAAACTTTTAAGCAGTAGTTTTTATTTAGAAAAATATAATCTGATTAATAATATATTTATGAATATTTTTTTTGTTTTATTTATTTATTTATAAATATATATTTTTTTCTATATGCTTTTACGTATTTATTAATTTTAGCAATTGCTTAAAAGTATTGATTCATTAGTTCCTACCAGATGGCAGCACTATAGGTATTAGGAGGAACAATATCTATGAAGCTATTCTTTTCAATATTGCAAATTATTTATTTATATTAATCACATTTTCTGAACAATAAATTCAGTCCTTTTCTAATTCAAAATAATTAAATAAGTGTAAACGTGATTCTAACAATATTTATTGAGCGAAATATGAAGAGGCTTTAAAACTTATATTATCTTCTAAGATGGATGATACATGAGAAAACTTAATTATCGGGTAAAATTTTTAACTTGAAAAAGTAACTTTCTGTCAAACAATTTTGGGTTTAAATATTTGTGGGACAGTCATTACAAAATAATACATTTTAATATGAAACTATCTAATTTTTAAGTATAAAATTTTATATTATAATACATCATCTATATTGTATAATAATTATGCTTGCCAGGCGTTATGGTTTGATTGGGACAGTTCCGATTTTCAGGCAAAATCCCAGTGTACCGGTTTGTTTACTTGATATCCCAGTAACAATTAAATATTATTTTATAAATCACCAATCATGTTTAAAAAATAACAAGGATTATTTAGGTTAATTACTTTGTTATTTATTTTTGTGCTGTAAGAAAAATAAAAGAACAAAGAACATCTTCGAGAATGCAAATGAGCAAGTACTTTTTAAAAGAAACAATGCTTAGTTGAATAAAATTGTAAAACAATCAATGGAAAGATTATTTAAGATAGTTACTTTGTTATTTATTTTTGTAGAGCATGAAATATCAAAGAACATCTGCGGGAATGCAGATGAGCAAGTCTGTAACAATATGAAAGAAGAGTTTGATGGCTTTTTTGTGATTCATCGCGTATTTGGACTTCTGGAAGAATGATTTTGGAAACGCTGAAGAATTTTCATGAGTCAATTTGACCAAAACCAACGCTGTTGATTAGGAAAACGCCGAAACTTCTGCTAACATTATAAATAGCAGTCTTGATGTACTCGATATGAAAATACATGATCTGTTGTTTTATCGAAATTGTGCTTACTTAAAAGCTTTGGCAGTCAAATTAGAACAGTGGAAGTTAGGAGGGAGTACCAAAATTGTGATTATTTCAAGTG